>JACEEZ010026460.1:129409-196909 GCA_016584305.1 Chionoecetes opilio
GATAAGCTACTTCAGTACGTGGCAAACAGCAACAAGCCACACATCCAGGAGCATTACGACCAGCTACGCCTGCTCCGTGCACAAATTATTGTGGAGCAGTACCAGGCTGGCCATCAATCGAAAATTGATACTTTCTTCAAGCCACGCACTGCCAAGCTGTCTTCTCCTAAACCAGGCCCCAGCCAGTCTACCACCGCCCAGCCGCCTACTCCTGAACTAGGCCCCAGCCAGTCTGCCACCGCCCAGCTGCCTACTCTTGTTGAAGGGCACTCACCTTCTCCTGCCAGCTCACCTGCAGCTCAACACGACTCCAGTGGTGGTAAAGCGCCACCGATGGATGTTGTGTCTGATCTCGAATAGTTCTAGCTATTCGGGGCACCACTATACGATCACGGCATCGGTACGTTTTGCCTACTCCTGATGCAGGGCACTCACCTTCTCCTGCCAGCTTACCTACAGCTCAACACGACCCCAGTGGTGGTACAGCGTCACCGATGGATGTTGTGTCTGATCTTGAATAGTTTTTCTAGCTATTCGGGGCAGCACTATACGATCACGGCATACACCTACATCCTTCCTACAATACAATACAGTAAGTACAATGTAAATACTTGCAATCCTATATTGTTAGTACCTGCCACATGTATATTAAACCATGTTTGTATGTTATATGTATGTATGTATGGCACGTGACGTATGAGTGCTAGACAAAGTGTGGTAAAAGTCCGCGGCGGGGTAGTTGATATTGGGTGGGTAAAAGCCTCGGACTTTTGCGATTCCCGGACGTTTGCGGTTCCCGGACCAGTGCTCCCCCCAATTAGTCCGGCAAATCGAGGGTTGTGTGTATATATATATATATATATATATATATACTGTCGGACCCCGCCGAACACGAGTTCGCCCTGCACGAAACTCGCACTTACACGATTACACGAATAGGTAAAATATCCCATGACTTGCCGAACACGAGTTTTACTCGCGATAACACGAATTTGAATTTCCCGGCGGATGTTGTCGATGCTGTCGGCGGCCATTTTGCCGGGGACAGCCTGGGCACGCTCAGCCTGGGCCGCCAGAGCTGCTACACGTAGTCTTTCTCTCTCTTGCTCGTGCTGCTGTTGCCTCACGTCGTGCTGCTCCTGCTGGAGAGGAAAGTGTTGTCCCTAGCGGAGAAGATGGATGTGCTTGCTGTGATTGATAGTGGCCTAGGCTGGTCTGCTACGGGCAAGAAGTTTGGCCTGCATGAGGCCACTGTTCGTACCATCTGGAAGACCCGTGAAAAAATAAGACAAAGCGTGCGAGAGAGTGCTGATGTCTCTAGCAAGGTGGCTTCTGTGAGCCGACGTGACCCGCTGCTAGAGAAGATGGAGAAAATACTGAACAGGTGAGTTAATGATTTTTCATATAAATAAAGTTTATGTTATTGTGTGTGTTGCTACATGTGGTGTGCTAACAGGTGCTCGGGTGGTGTGTAAGGGTGTTACAGGTGAGTTAATTATTATTCATATGAATAAAGTATGTTTATTTACCCTATGTTACTACGTATATTACTACGGGTGTGTGTGTGTGTGTGTGTGTGTGTGTGTGTGTGTGTGTGTGTGTGTGTGTGTGTGTGTGTGTGTGTGTGTGTGTGTGTGTGTGTGTGTGTTGTGCTACGTGCAGGTGTGTTAACAGGTGCTGCGGTGGTGTGGGCTGTGTTGAGGCATGTGTGTGTGTGTGTGTTGTGCTACGTGCAGGTGTGTTAACAGGTGCTGCGGTGGTGTGGGCTGTGTTGAGGCATGTGTGTGTGTGTGTGTGTGTGTCGTGCTACGTGCAGGTGTGTTAACAGGTGCTGCGGTGGTGTGGGCTGTGTTGAGGCGTGTGTGTGTGTGTGTGTGTGTGTGTGTGTGTGTGTGTGGTGTGTGTGTGTGTGTCGTGCTACGTGCAGGTGTGTTAACAGGTGCTGCGGTGGTGTGGGCTGTGTTGAGGCGTGTGTGTGTGTGTGTGTGTGTGTGTGTGGTGCTACGTGCAGGTGTGTTAGCATGCATGCATGTGTGTGTGTGTGTTGAGGCATACCGTTGTACAGTACCATTGTATTTACGCATTGTTTTTTCTTGTCATTTACGCATAACAGGTGGATATCAGAGCAAGTGGACCAGCGGAAGAGCAACGTGGACGGCGTAGCCATCAGGGAAAAGGCGAGGAGCATCTACGACCACCTAGCAGAGAAGGAGCCTTCTGGATCCTCCCCTGCCCCCGGGTTTATTGCCAGCCATGGGTGGTTCCATAGATTCAAGCAGCGTTTTAGCCTGCACAACATTGCTCGCACAGGTAAAAACATTCAATATATTTTCACACTTCTATCTATCTAATATTGACTCGTGCTATATTCCCGTAATGAAGAGCATTAAATATTTTTTCACACTTCTATCTATCTATCTATTGACTTGCCATATTCCCATAATGAAAAGGTTTTTTCTTCGTTTTTTTTCACAGGTGAGTGGGTCAGCTGATAAGGAAGGGGCGCAGGCATACCTCAGCACCTTCAAGTCCCTGATTGAAGACAGTGACTACCTACCTGAGCAGGTGTTCAACGCGGACGAAACTGGCCTATTTTACAAGAAAATGGGCAATAGGACTTACATCCACAAGGAAGTCAAGAAGTTACCAGGATTCAAGGCATTTAAGGACCGTCTGACACTGCTGTTTGTGGGGAATGCTGCAGGGGACTGCAAGATTAAACCACTCCTTGTGTATCGTGCTGCCAACCCACGTGCTCTGAAGGGACTCAACAAGCGTTTTCTGTCAGTGGTATGGAAATCAAACAAGAAGGCATGGGTGACAGCGAAGGTGTTTGAGGAGTGGTTCCACGAACATTTTGTGCCAGAAGTGCAGCTCTACATGTCCAAGAAAAATCTGGCATTTAAGGCAGTTCTGCTAGTGGATAATGCTGGTGGACACACTTCACAGGCACTTAACCTGGACCATCCGAATGTGTGCGTTTCCTACCTTCCCCCAAGGACAACTTCCCTGTTGCAACCGATGGACATGGGTGTGATCAAGACATTCAAGTGCAACTACCAGAGGGCTGTGTACAGAGAAGCACTCAAGAGGATGGAAGACGACAGCACGATGACTCTCATGGACTTCTGGAAGCAGTACAACATCCGACATGCTCTTTTGACCATCAAGCAGGCATGGGATGAAGTGAAGCCAAGCACCCTTAATGCCTGTTGGTATGCACTCTGGCCTGAGTGTGTCAACGACTTCAATGGGTTCCCTGCAGTCACTCAGCAAATGAAGGACATTGTAGACCTGGCACACACTGTTGGGGGTGAAGGCTTCTCTGACATGACTGAGGAGGATGTGGCAGAACTCATTGACTCCCATGGAGCAGAGCCTTCAGTGGAAGAGATTATCCAGATGAATGAGGATGACCAAGCAGGTGATGATGCTGATGAAGATGACGACACAGAGACAAGGCCTGTGTTTACCATCATGAAATTGAGAAACTTGCTGAGGGAAGCAGATAACTTGACAGAGCTCTTCACTGACCAAGACCCCATACAGGAGAGGAGCATCAAGTTCAAGAGAGTTGTGGATGAAGGCCTTATACCCTACAAGGAAACTTTAAGGAGCATGGAGGCCTCTGCTTGCCAAAAGCCCATCACAGCTTTCTTCAAACCATCTCCAGCCAGCACACCAGCCAAGAAGCATTCTACACCTGCTACACCTTCTGTTACTACACCAGCCAGGCAGCCTGTTACTCCTGCTACACCAGATAATACTACCTCATCAATGTCATCTGTCTCTCCCATCCCATTATGTGGCTTTGATGATCCAGATGATACAGACAGTGAGTGATCTCCACCCAGCACACCAGCCATGCCTCCTGCTACACCAGCCAAGCAGCCTGTTACCTCTATTTTTTTTATAGTTAATGAAAACCATTTTCTAGTTTTAAGGTATTTTTTATTATTAATAAAAAATATTAATTGTAATAACAGTTGTTTCCTTCATCTTATTCACCCAAAAATAGTAGTAAACATTTTTTACCCTCCAAAAATGAGTGTCTGGGAACGTAACCTATTTTTTTACTTATCAAAAAAAGGTGAATTTTTTTTTTGACCTCCCAAAAAGTGATGGTCTGGGAACGTAACCCCTATTTTCCTATTGAACCTGTTATTCGCCGAACACGAATTTTGCCGTGCACGACGGGGTCAGGACCGTAACTGTCGTGTTCGGCGGGTCCGACAGTATATACCTATATACAGGGAGGTCCCGTTATACGATCATTCGGTATACGAGAATCCGATGATACGAGATGTGTAAATTAGGGTCTATTTTCAATATACAAGATCGAAAATCCAATGATAAGACATTCAAACTGGGGTGAGTAAAATTATCAAGTTCAAAATGCACGCCCTACCACTCCCTGGCTGGACAAAGGGGGATTTGGTTGACCCCAGTGAGGTCACCCCTAGCAAGCCGTGACCTGTAGGGTAATTAAGCATATGGTGCAGCCTGACATTTAGGGGTAATTGGCAGGTGTGCGGCCCCAACCTTGGGACCGCAGTCAGGTCACCCCTAGCAGGGCGTGACCTGAAGGGTAATTAAGCATATGGCACGGCCAGACCTTTAGGGGTAATTAGCATGTGTGGGACCCTAACCTTGGAACCGCTACACTACCTTCTCTTGTATCACGTGGCGTCCCATACATTACAACGTCTTTTTTGCTTGTTATGCATGTTTTATGTTTAATTAATGGAGGCGGTGGCCGAGCGGTTAGTGTCTTGGAGTGCTGAGCTCAATGTCCCGAGTTCGAATCCTGCCGGGGGCAACTCTTTCAAGAGCCTGGTAGGGGAGCATAAGGTACTGAGTTCACGTCCCACCAAGGATCACTGTCAAATCCGTCGTTGAGTGACTGAAGAAACCCGCATGCTGTTATAACCTGTTCTCCGTCTGCGTGTGCAACGAAGAAACTCCTGGGACATCGTGAGCCTAAATTGAAGATAAAGTCAGAGAAAACGAGATCTTCACCTACGACCACAGGTGTCACTATAAGAATCCAGCCTGCGCCAGCAACGGGCGAGTTCAACCAACATCATCAAGACCTCTATAAGCCTACAGACGCTATAGGCTCCAACATATTTATAAAAAAAAAAAAAAAAAAAATAATAATAAAAAAATTAAAATAAAATAAAACTATGTGCAGTCATGTTATTTTGTGTGCCATTTTCTCTTTCAGAATGCTTTTCCTACAGAATAGGTAGTACAGTGTCGGTAATATAGACGCTGTATGTTTGTTTTGTTTGCTATAGTTTATTTTAGCTTGCAAACGGTTTATTTTTTATTTTTTTTATTTTATTTTATTTTATTTATTTATTTAATTATTTATGGGGTCCTGGCACCAAGCCTATGTTTTACCATTAGTTATGTGTTTCATTATACGAGATTTCGCTCTACGAGTATGCCAGGTGGAACCTAACTGCTCGTATCTTCGTGACCTCCCTGTGTGTGTATATATATATATATATATATATATATATATTATATATATATATATATATATATATATATATATATATATATATATATATATATATATATATATATATATACAACCCTCGTTTTCCAGGACCTCCATTTCCCAGATATCGGATTTCCGGGACAAAATTCGAGGTCCGGGGATAATGTCAGAGTCCCGGACAAATGCATGGTCCAGTCCGTAAATTGACAAAGTTGTCCGGCGGTCCGAGCGTCTCCTGTTACCCCTGGTCAGTGTCCGCTCCTCCCGCCAGGCTGCAGCATGCTCAGCGGTCGTATTGTTTACATTTGAGCACCCGACACTCATGATTCACCTGCACCACCTCCGTCAGTCCCATGACCCCACTGCCCCCTGATGCAGGAACATCTGAGAGTATTGCACACTTTCTGCTGCCTCACGCCAGGTGGCAGCATGCTCAGCGGTCTTATTTACATTGGGAACACGACACTCACGGTTCACCTGGACCGCCTCTGTTAGTCCCCTGACCCCCACTGCCCCTGGTGCAGGAACGTCTCTTGAGACTATTGAACACTTTCTGCTGCCTCCCGGCAGGTGGTAGCATGCTCAGCAGTCGTATTGTTTACATTTCGGCACACAACACTCACGATTCACCAGCACTGCTTCCGTTAGTCCCCTGACCCCCATTGCCCCTGGTGCAGGAACATCTTTTGAGACTATTGAACACTTTTTGCTTTTAATATATATATATATATATATATATATATTATATATATATATATATATATATATATATATATATAACTTATATATTATATATATTTATATATATATATATATATATATATATATATATATATATATATATATATATATATATATATATATATATATATATATTATATATACGTATGTATATAGTACTAGAGAGGTCCCGATATATATATATATAAAAAAAAAAAAAAATATATATATATATATATATTTTTACATCTTGGCCTATAGCGTCTGTAGGCCCTTCAGTCCCATCCCACCCTTCAGGGGTGGGATGGCAGGCCCTGGAGGTTCACTTCAGGGCTGTGATAGTTGGCTCTTGCCCGTGGTGGCGCAGGCAGGATTTTTATAGTGACGCCTGTAATTAGAGGATCATGCCGCCCCCTTGTCCACCGATGCACTCGCAATCGAAGGTAGAGTTAATGGGCAGGGCATGTGGGTGTTCTTAGGCCACTCGACGGTGCAGAAATATTTTTAGTTGATTTATGGGTCTCGCTCTGGATCGAACTCTGGTCTTCGAGAACGCCACCTGGTGACGCTAATCACTCTGCTACCGCCTCACCATGTATGATATATGTAAGATAATTTTGATATTCTTAGGTTGTATGTGTGATTTCTTTTTTGTTACTGGGGAACTGTCTGGAGGTTTTAATGAATTAATTACTTAAAGTAATCGTCCAGACCATTTCATTATTCCCGATTTATTGCAGTCAAAATATAGCCATTATCGAGTAGTATATCAACAATATGTTGTCATTTTTTGCATCCAGTCAGCCGTTTTTAAATTATCCCCAATCAAAATCTGTAAAATCACCGAGCTTCAAAAACGCTCACCACGACTTGCAGATGACGCACCAAGTTCGGTGACGTCACTTGAGGAGGCTTTACAGCCCGGCAGTAATACAAATACACGTAAACTTAGAAATGAATATAGTACAGGTTCACAATCTCATATCCGAAAACCTTGGGACCAGACACTTTTCAGATTTCAGAATGGATGATTTTTAGCGTAGATTTTAACGCTTTTCAGATATAACATTACAAGGGGAACAGGTGGCTTAGTGGTAGAGTGCTCGGCTCATGGCCACAAGGTCGCGAGTTTGCGCCTCAATCCCGGCAGTTAAGGCGCTATTACACGGGCACTTTTCTGATCAGCGAGCAGATTTCGCTGAGCTGCTCAACGAAACTATTACACGGTGATCTGTGTTTGATGAGCAAAATTTTACTACTGCTACACCCTGACACCACCACCACCACCACTGCTACACCCTAAAACCACCACCACTGCTACACCCTAACACCACCACCACCACCACTGTTACACCCTAACACCACCACCACCACCACTGCTACACCCTGACACCACCAACACCACCACTGATACACCCTGACGCCATCACCACCACTGCTACACCCTGACGCCACCACCACCACTGCTACACCCTGACCACCACCACCACTGCTACACCTGACCACCACCACCACTGCTACACCCTGATATCCACCCCCACCACTACTGCTACACCCTGACACCACGTGCACCACCACCACTGCTACACCCTAACACCACCACCCACCAGCTCCCTACACACCCCAACTAACCACCACCACCACTGCTACACCCTAACACCACCACCACGTACTGCTACACCTTGACACCACCACCACCACTGCTACACCCTGACACCACCACCACCACCAACACCACTGCTACACCCTGACACCACCAGCGCTACACCCTAACACCACCACCACCACTACTGCTACACCCTGACACCACCACCAGCACTGCTACACCCTGACACCACCACCACCACTCCTACACCCTGACACCACCAGCGCTACACCCTAACACCACCACCACCACTACTGCTACACCCTGACACCACGTGCACCACCACCACTGCTACACCCTAACACCACCACCACTGCTACACCCTAACACCATCACCATTCCTACCCCCTGACACCACCATGCACCACCACCACTGTATTTCATATAATTCGGTAAAGAGTTTTAGAAGAAAATGATCTTGCAATAAATAATATAGTCATCCACTAATGTCGGTTCTTTATAACAGAAAATGTTTTTGCTCACTCAAATAAGTTTTGCTCAATGAAATGATGAGCAAAAATAGCTTCGAAGGAGTTCGCTGCTTGCTCGACGAAACAGGCTTTCATTGAGCAAACTGCTCACAGAACAGAAAAGTGCCCTTGTAATAGCCGCTTTACTCGGTGAAGCTGGTAGCGCTCTCTTGTCACCCTAGCGGGGCTACATGGCCTTAGGTGTCCTAGCTCGGGGATTCTTCAATCCCCCGAATAAATAATAAAAAAAAGATAAAACATCAAGTAAAACTTTAAACATAAACTGGCTCAAACTAAGCTAAACACAAGCAAATATACTTACATGCAGTTAAAGCACAAAACAACTAGTTTGAGGATTCTGGCGAATCAATGTCGTCATCGTTGTTATGGTGACCATCGTCTTCGGGTTGGAGTTGGACATCTGATGATGGGCCAGTAACAGGATTCTCAAGTTCAGCAGCACTACGAGACGGCCTTTTTAAAGACTTCCTCCAGTGCCATTTGTTTCATTAACAGAGGTTTCTGTCTAAGCAATCTCTCTTTGATTGAATAAACTGCCATAATCTCATGGACACTGATAAATGTACATTGTTCCATGCCACCAATTAACTGATCACACAGTTTTACCATATCATCTATGGGCATTTCTTCACCTATGTTCATAATGTCTGCATCCTCATGCTAATTGTTATCTAACACCATTTCAGCAATTTCTCCATCACTCAAGGAATGCACAACAGGAGCGTCATTGTCAACATTCAGTACTTCTTCGATATCAGCTGACTAACATATTTACATTTTCTCTTGCAACAATTTCGGCATAAGCAATGAGGTTTTATATCATCTTCCTCTCGTTAGTGACACGGAATCCATCAAAGTCTTAATCTGCAGACTCATTTTCATCAAACATTGTTGTAGGCCAAAATTTGTGCAAAGCATTTTTTAATGTTTCTTTAGTTACATCTTTCCAAGCATTAACAAGTGCATAAATGGCATCCTTAAGGGTAACTCTTTCAGGAAGTCTTTGATATCTACGCCTCTTTTGACTGCATCAAGCATGCAGTTCAGAAAAAATTGTTTTTACTTTGTCTTCATTGAGCGCAAAATTCCTTGGTCACAAGGTTGTATTAAAGAAGTCACATTGGGGGGGGGAAGATAAATGCCAAAAACATTAATTTTCACAAGAACCTCAACAGGGGGATGTGCGGAGCTAGAAGCACTAAAATTTTGCAGTCTTCTTACAGTCCAGCTTTCCTACAATGAGCTCGTCCAGCTGGTACGAAATGGTTATTGAACCATTCAGTAAACATTTCTCTGCTTACCCATGCTTTCTTGTTTGCATAATAATGCACAGGTAGATTTGTTACACCTTTAAAACATCTTGGATGTTGGCTTTTTCCAAGCACTGCCAACTTTAACATATGTGCCTGCAGCATTTGCATACGCAAGAACAGTCATCCTGTCCTTAGCATCCTTAAAACCTGATGGTGCTCTTTCATCTGCCGTTGTTAATGTTTTTCTAGGGGCGTTGCACCAGTAGAGTGCTGTTTCATCAGCATTGTATATTTGCTCCGGATAGGTTTTCATCAAATACCATATTGGCAAATTCATCAATGTAACTAACGTTCAGCTGCATCATAATCAGCAGAAGCTTTATAGCTGCATCATAATCAGCAGAAGCTTTTTAGCTGCATCATAATCAGCAGAAGCTTTTTAGCTGCATAATAATCAGCAGAAGCTTTTTAGCTGCATCATAATCAGCAGAAGCTTTTTAGCTGCATCATAATCAGCAGAAGCTTTTTAGCTGCATAATAATCAGCAGAAGCTTTTTAGCTGCATCATAATCAGCAGAAGCTTTTTCACCACAGATTTTCAGATATTTTATACCATGACGCTTCTGAAATTTCTGCAGCAAACCTTCTGAATATTCACATTCGCCTTTAATGCTCAGTTCTTCATGGTATTTTCTAGCTTGTTTCATTACCATCAAACCAGTCAGTGGCATACATTCACTTCTTCGTTGTCGAAACCACTCCATCAGCACACGGTCAAGATCTTCGTTTTTTGCCCTATACAGCGTTTTCCTATTTTTCATTAGTTTCTGGTCATCACTGTCACTGTAAAACTTCAACAACTTATGTTTGTTTCTTTAGGTCGTATATTGTTGTAGTTCCCACACTATAATCTTCAGTAACACACCGCGCAGATACACCACGATCAAACTTCTGTAATACAATGGTACCTTGACTTACGAGTGCCCCAACTAACGAGTTTTCAGAGTTACGAGCAGTCGCTCGATGATTTTTTGCTTTGTGTTGCGAGCCAAAATCCGAGTTACGAGCAATTATTATTATTTTTTTTTAAATACGGGGGAGCTTCAGATACGCCACCGCTAGTTGGCGCAACGAACGCCACAACATCCGCCCAGCATACCGCGTCTCACTCGTTCACTTCACCTGGTTACCTCGCCGTGGAAGCATCTCTGTTGTGTTGTGCTCACACAGGCGAATGCAAATGACGGAGGGTGAGTGCAGTACGTTTAGCGGCAGTTCCACCCACAGGTGTTTCCAACAGCTGATACACAGACTGTAAACACTGGCGAATGCAAATGGCGGAGGGTAAGTGCAGTACATTTAGCGGCAGTTCCACCCACAGCTGTTTCCAACAGCTGATACACAGACTGTAAACACTGGCGAATGCAAATGGCGGAGGGTAAGTGCAGTACATGTAGGGGCAGTTCCACCCACAGCTGTTTCCAACAGCTGATACACAGAGTATAAACACTGGCGATTGCAAATGGCGGAGGGTGAGTGCAGTCCAGTCATACACTGTAGGTACAGTAAAAAAATAGGTTTTTTTGGGGGGGGGCTGGAACGGATTAATGGTACAGTCAAACCTCGATATAACGGACTAAAGGGGGGGAGGAGTGGTCCGTTACAGCCGATTGTCCGTTATATCGAGGGTATTTTCCCAAGGATGAAAAAATATATGAAAAAAACGGAAAAATTGTGAAATCAATGATAAATAATCACAAACACAACCAGATTGTGTAGCTATGTTGGGAGGTAAACAGTGACTGGCACTACATGCTGAATTTGATCCGCTCCTACACGTGAAATAAATGAGAAATAATCACAAACACAACCAGACCGTGTAGCTAGTCAAGCTCAAGCTCTAGAAAAAGGTAAACAAACAACAAGCCAGACACGGCCTGTGACTGTCAAAGGTATTGCTTATTATCATGACTAATGCTCATTATTATATATATTATATGGTTGTGAAGTGCAGTTTCTATACACGTGTCACTATTTAGGTCAGTGTAGCACTGTGTGTCACCTTAGATAAGGGCGATTTAGGGTGTTGAGGTGACAGGGAGACGTAGCAGCGGCCACGCCATAACACTAATAGTCACTATTTTAAACAATACACACCTTCTACTACTAAATCACTAACAACACAGGCTCCTTCCTTATATATCTTAATATGTGATACATCAAAACTCCTTAAAACCCAAGCATTCCAAAGTAAAATGAGAAAATAATACTATTATGTCGAGTTGACAATTTGAACGGCGATAAGCGGTCTAATATGAAAGAAAAGAAAAGAAAGAAAAAAAAAAAAAAAGCCACGCAAATGGAGTCCGTTACATCCGAAGTCCGTTACATCGAGTTTTGACTGTATTTCATTTAATTTCAATGGGGAAAATTGATTTGATATACTACGAGCAAATTGAGTTACGAGCTCGATCAAGGAATGAATTAAACTCGTAAGTCAATGTATCACTGTAACTCTACTTTCTGTGCTATCGATAATGACAGGCTCTTCCTTTTCTGCTTCTCACTGTTATCCATAGGGGAATTTGCAGCTTTGTTTGACATTTTCACAGTCTTTTTAGTAAAAAAAATCTGCAAAAATTAACAATATATCCGTGAGCAGCAGTGACGTGTGTCTGACTGGTAGGAGCACTGAGACAACACTGCGTGTCCTGGTTTGACTGTTGGGCATTTCGGGTCAAGTTTGGCGCCAAACGCGAGCTTTGGTTTTCAGAATTTCGGATAAAAGATTGTGAACCTGTACTTGAAGAATTTTGGGTGTTTCTGATAATTTTTTTTTGTGATATGGCATAGCATATACTTGCATCCTTTTTGAGTGCAGCAACAAAGCTATGCCTTTCCAGAGAGCTTATCACCCGTTCCCGACCTATACGGCCACGATAAATCTATTTACCTAGTTGTTTACCTAGTCGTGTTTTACAGGGCCTGAGCTACACTCGTGTCGTCCCCTCTCCGTATCTACATTTATCCAGTCATTCTTTCAATTAATGCACATTATGTGCAGATATCACCTCCTCATTTAGTCCGTTCAAAGCTTGTACATTGCTATGAGGGAAGCTGTACTTCTTGATGTTGTTCAGGCATCTGCCTTTTCCTAGTTGTTTTCTATGTCCTCTTGTGTATCGATCTTCTCTTTGTTTCCGAGTCAGTAGTCTCTCATTGTCTGTTTCTTCCATTTTTCTTATCAGCTTAAAAATTGTTATTAAGTCTCCTCTTTCTCTTCTCTGCTTGAGTGTTGGTAACTTAATTTCCTTCAACCTTTCCTCATAAGAAAGTTCTTCTAGCTTTGGTACCATTTTTGTTACCATTCTCTGTATTCTCTCCAACTTTCTCACATGCTTCTTTTTATATGGGGACCATACAATGGCAGCATATTCCATTTTTGGTCGGATCATTGTAGTAATTATCTTTCTCATCATATTTGTGTCCATGTAATGAAATGCCACTATAATATTCTTTAACATCCTGTATGTACTATCTCCAAATATTTTATTTATATGTTTTTCTGGTTGTAGGTTATTCAGCATTATCACTCCCAGGTCCTTTTCTTTCTGAACCTTTGCAATTATTTAATTTCCCTTTTTCTATGGCCATTTATTCCTCTTTTCGCTTCTTCCAATTTCCATCACATGACACTTATTTACATTAAATTCCATTTCCTTTCTTTTGCTCCATTCGTAGATCTTGTTCAGGTCATTTTGTAGTATTTCACATTCTTTATAGCTTTTTATTTCTCTTATTAGTTTTGCATCATCCGCAAATAGACTAATATAACTATTTATTTCCCTCCGTCAGTCTTGACGTAATCGTTAACTTTTTGGGTGGAAACCGATCCTTGTGGTACCAAACTAAATACCTTTCTCCTTCAGACTTTTCCCCCTTTTCCTACTTTTCTCATTTCTCTTCCTCCGGTAACTTTCCTCTGGGGTTTTGATCACCCCTGTGCTCCTCCTATATTTTCCAAATTTCCAAAGTATCTCTCATGTGAACTTTTAAAATTCTTTTTAAGATCTAGATTACACAGTCTGCTCATTCATCTTTTTCTTTGTGTTATATAAATTACTCTTGAAAAAAGTTTCAAATTTGGTCACACTGTCCTTTTTCCAAAAAACCATACTGCCGGTCTTTTAATATTTTTATTTCCTACTATTCCGTCCTTGTTTAATTATTATTTTCCACATATCTTGCATCCCTGTGCTATCAATGACACTGTCATAATGTGTGGTTTCTCCTTTTTCCCCTTTTTATAATTGGCCTCTATCTGTTTCTTCCACTCCTTTGGCATTTTTTCCTGTTGTTAATGACACTTTTTTATATCTTAGCGGGTCCAAACAGCTGCTTTCTGCACTCTTATAAAACAAAACCCCAACTCTGTCTGGTCCCATTGCTTTCCCTCCCCCAAAATTCCTTAAACAATTCAAAAACTTCCTCCTTCCTTTTTTTCTTTTCCACCCCTTTCGTTTATTTTTTCCTTGGGGTTTCATTGTTTTTTTATTTTTTTTATAAATACTTGCTAAAATTTTTTTTAGAATTTCACTCATGGTTTTTGGGATCTTCATATTCATATTCCCCTTCTTTCGTTCTCCCTTTATCCTTATTTTGATTCTTCCATTGAAAAATCTGTAAAACATTTTGGGGCTTTCCCTGCATTTTTAAACTATATCCTTCTCAAACTCTTCTCTTCCTCTCTCCTTTAGTCACACATGTCATTTCTTGCTAATTTTATAGTCTTCTTGTTTTCTTTGTTCCGATTTTTCTTTACTCTTTTAAATCCCTCACCCCTTATTCTTTTTGCCTCTCACATCTTCCATTAACCTTCTTTTTTTTCCCTTTTCTCGTTGTTAATAGTGGTAATGTTTTTAAACTCCTTCTCATATAGGCTCAAAAAATGATGTATTTCACTTGCACTGGGTCACCCCTTTCATTTCTTCCCAATAAATTTCTTCAATGAATTTTTTTTTTTCTTCCATTTTGGTAAAAGTCTCTTCACTCCTTTTGTCAATGCATCTCCTCCTTTTTTTCCCTCTTCGTCTCTTTTATAAATAATAGGGCATTCCCCGGGGGGCACCCCATTATTATCTCTTTGCTAGGTCTATACCTTTTTTTAAACACTAGGTAAAGCCCTTGCTGGTTCGTCATCCCCCTATACTTGTTTTTTCGTCCCCCTTTTGATCTCGTGTTTTCCATTGTCGTTTTCAACACTGTATCTTCCCGGTTTTTTCTTTCCCCTTCCTTCAAATGTCTCCCTTTTTATTTCCTTGCTTTTAAAATTTCCCCAAAACCAGCTATTTTTTGTATTATTCTTGATTTTTGTTTAAATCCTTAAAGGGTGTCTTCTAATCCCTTTCTCATGTTCTTCCTTGTTCCTATTTGTTCTGGGTGGTACATAGGTTTTCACTAGTGTCTGTGTTTTTCTCTATTTCTACTTTATTTGACCTACTACTTCAGCTTTTCCTTCCCATACTCTATTTTTATTAAACCTTCAACCCTAATTCTGTCAGTACAACCCTTACCCCTCTTCTACCATTTCTGCCCCCTTCAAAACATTTATATTTTTTTCTTAATATACTTGTTTTTTCTTTGACTATTTTGTTTGTTAAACATACTATGCCCAGAATTTTTCCTTTCTTTATCTTTTTGCATAATTTTTCCTCCCCCATTTTCCTTTATTTCTTTTAACTGTATACTGAACCACTTTCTCACTCTTTCGTAAAAAACCCTTAAAAAAAAAAAGGTTGCCTTTTTCTTCCCCCGTTCTTTCTTCTTTTTTCTTTTTTTCGTCTTTTGGATTTTTTTCACTTCATCCTATTTCTTCATTCGTGTTTTATTTATAGATTTCCCTGAAATCTGCAGCTGATCTCAGCCTGAAGGCTCTTCATTGAAGAAGAATTTTTTTGCTGTTCTGTCAGCTTTTATTCTTGTTTTATGGGTCATTCTTTCCTTCTGCATAAGGTCCCAATCTTACTACGGGGGGCGAAAAAATAAATGTGAACTTCTTGCGAAAAAAAAAAAAAAATTACAGGGAAAACTATGTAACATTTTTTATTTGTTTAAAAAAACGAGTTAAATTTTTAAGGGTTTTTAAAATCGCGTTCTGGCAGTATACTTGTTAGTAAGACTTTGTGTCGCTCAGTCATTCTGGGGGACCCAGACTTACAGGGGGGGTGCCGCTCCACCCTCCAGCCACGCTCATTTTACTGCATCACAGTATTTTTTGCCCCCCCCCCCTTCCACACCGGCCAAAAAAATTTGTCGCGGAGGGCTCGAAGCATATACAAGAGGACAAAAACAGGGCTCTTACAAAAATTGAACAGGGTGTCTGTCATCAGAAATTCCCGAATTTCCCTGATTGATTCCATCCACGGAGGGAGAGGCAGGTCATCAAGGTTCCAGGGAAATATCCAAAAATTAATGTAAAAAATTTCTTTTTGATGTTTTAAAAGTTTTACTATGAAAACAAACCCATTTAAATATATTTTTATGGTTTTAAATTTAAAATATTTTAAAGATGAAAATATTAAATAAATTTTTTTTTTTTTGGCCCACTTACTTATTTCCTTCTTTTCCAATCTTGCCTCTTCTTTGTCATTTAGGGTTTTCCCAAAAAATCCTTTACTTTTTGATTCTTCTCTTTCTCTCTTTAAACAAACAAAATATTTTTCCCTTCTGGGCCGAAAAATAATCACCATTTTTTTGCTCTGATTTCTATTACTCTTCAAAAATTTTACTGCTACTTTTCCTTAAAAAATGTTCACTTTTCTCTCTTTTGTTTTTCTATAATTCTTTTAAAGTCCACTTTGGCTTTTCTTTTTTTTTCCCGTTATTCACTTCACCCTTCATCACCTTTCCACTTTTTCCTTGCCATTTTTTCTCCATTCTCACCTTTTGCTTTAAAAATTTATTATTCTCTATTTTCAATTTTCTCCCTTTTCTTTTTTTTAAAATCTTTTTTTTTCCTTTCATTCGCTTTTCCTTTCTTTTCGGGCATTTAGTTCCACTTTCAGGCCTTTCACTTCGTCATAGCTTCTTCTCAACCATCAGAAAACACTTCATACAAAATTCGAACTTTTCAAAAAAATTTTTTCCACTTCTAGTCTGGTCCGTCTCCCTCCTCCTCCACCCAGCACTTGATACGAGTTTTCCCCTTCTTTACTTCATCATTGAACCCCATAAATCCAAACGGTTATTCTAAGTCCTTTTTTCCCGCCTTTGGATCCCCCATTCCATGTTGAAAAACAAAATTTTTGTACCAATTTTTAAACATCTCTTTACAGGACCAAAACCCTCTCAGGGCCCCATAACGGTGGCGCCGGGGATAAGCAGGGGGCGAGCCAATTGTTCCCCCTCGCGTGACGTCATCAGCAGTTTTTGGGCTACTCCTAACGGGATGTTGTTTTTCCCGCCCGCTTTTTTTACATACGTCATGTTTTTAGGGAATAAAGGCATGAAATAAAATTTTTTTTTTCGTTAGTATTTTGAATGAAAAATTCAAAATAATTTGCTCGAAAAAATGGGTCTGGACATAGACACTGTAAACTGGGGCGCACGGGTTATCGGCCTGTTTTCCAAGGGCCCCAAAGTCGAGCGCCTCTTTTTAAATTCACTTTCACTCGGGGAAACCCGGGAAAGGGTATCGAACGAATTTTCGTGGTTTTCAGTTCCTAAAAAAAGTCGCTGTAGTGCTTGGTTTTTATAAGGAGTGAAAGAACCTATAGGAATGATGGAGATAATAGGAGTATACGAATAAAGAAAGGGTTTTTATGGAAATGTTCTGGTTAGTGGGGTGTGTAGGGAGTTGAAAGGGTGTGAAAGAAATTTCGGGAGGTGGGAGGGGGGGTTTTTGAGGGGGGGGGGGGTTGTGGGGGAGGGGGGTTTAGTGGCCGAGGTTGTTTTGTGGGTTCGCGTACTGGGCACTAAATTTTTTGGTTATTAACTGGGTTGAATGTTTCCCTGTTTGTGTTTTGTTGTGTGTGTGTGGGTGTGTGGTGTGTGTGTGTGGTGTGTGTGTGTGTGTGTGTGTGTGGTGTGTGTGTTGAGGGGTTAAAACCAATGAGGTGAATTTTTTGACGTCTCGGGTTTCACTCACCTCACAACCCACTCAAGTCCACCCTAATAAACCCACTCTTAAAAACCAACACCTCACAACAAATCATAACCCACTCACAACAATCTAAACCCACTCACATCAATCATAGCTACTCATAACCCCCATAAATCTATAACCCCTCACAACACTCATAAACCCACTAACAAAACCCATAATTTTTCATAATATCTTTTTTAACTCTAAACACCTCATAACAACTCACAGCCCCCCTTTAAACACCTCACAACCCCTCCAACACCGCCACCTTAACTATCACTCCCCACCACATGCACAAACCCACTCTACCACAACCCATTACAATTCCCCCCTTCCACACCACTCCTAAAACCACCTTCTATCCCCCTCACCATAAACCCCAACCCCCTTTCTCTTCCTTCCAAATACTCCCCCCTTCCTCTACCCCCCCCCCACTATAACCCCCCCCCATATTTCCCACCACTATCACCCATAACCAATCTCCCCTTTTTATTTTTCCCTCAAATTTACCCCCCCACCACACTAAAACCATCCCCCTCTTTCCCCCCCCACCTTAACCATCCCCTCTTTCCCCCCACCCTATAACCCCCCCCAAATTTTCCCCCTACCCCTAAAACCACCCCCCCCACCCCCCCTTCCACTCTTTTCCCTTCACCCCCAGCCCCCGCCCCCAAAACCACCCCCCCCCCCCCAAACCACCCACCCCATCCCACACCTTAGCCACCCCCCAACCACACTAGCATTCTCGGTACGTAAAGGGCGGTGTTGAAAAATAGCCAGTGGGGCCCTATGCACCCTGGCAATTTAAAAACCTGGCGAGAAAAACAGTCCAAGATATAGGGGTCGGACGATTTTTTTAAGAAAATTTTGTGGACTAGGTGTAGTTTATTACATAATTTCTGTATATAAAGTTTTTTTTTCTCTTTTAAATTTCTGTTACATGTTTATTACCATTTTGTATATTGTGTTTCCCTGACTGTGGTTAAAAATTATTATCTACTATTATTGGTGTTGTGCGAGTTATCCGCCCATGTCTTGTCCACGCGGTCGGACTCGCGATCGCCATTTTCCCATCCCAGTGCGAGTTTTGGGTTCATTTTTTACCGATTTTTTGGGAAATGCGGACCTCCACACCCAAAACCCCCCCCTTGCTAACCCCCTAAATTGGTCAGTGATAAAAAAACGGGAGCTGTGGAAATTTTAAACCAAACCCCCCTCTCAAAAATTTGGATGAGGGGGGTTTTTGTTCCCCCCCCCTGTGGGGGAGGTATTGTTAGCTCAATAGGGAAGCGTGGGAATGTATAAAAAATTATGATGGAATGGGTAGAAAGAAAAGGTAATTTAAGAAAATGATAAGTGTTTGTATAAAAAAGGAAACATCCCGTGGTATAACCCTTTGCCCTTTTTTTTTATCCCTTTGATTGGGGGACTGGTTTATTGTTGTCTTGTTCGTTTCATAATTTTTGCCCCTACCTGCGGTACACGTGGTAGGTATTGGGGCCGGCCCCCTGCTGCCCGTTAGTAGTGAGTATCTCCTGACCCTCATGAGAACAATTCTTACTAAATTATATGTCTTTTTTTTTTTTTTTTTTTTTTTTTTTTTTTTTTTTTTTTTTTTTTTTTTTTTTTAAAAGGGAAAACTGGTCAAGGGCTACCACCAAAGGGTAACAAAAAACCCCCCTTAGTTGCCAGCCCCTATAAAGAAACAGAAAGGGAAAATTTTAAAATAAAAAAAAGGGGGGGTGGGCCCAATTTATTCGAGGGGTGTCTTGTTACTCTTTTTTTAAAAAATTTTAAAGCATGGGAAAAGTAGAAAAATGAAACGAAGAGAATTCCGGGTTTACCAGTGAAAGGAAATAAAACAGAAAGATGATTAACTTTTGCATTGGGAAGAGGACGAAGGGGGATGAGAAGATAAAAAAGTTTGTGCAGCGGGGCCGCGGAAGGGGGGGAGCATGTAGTTAGCAATTTAAAAGAGCAGTGAGCATGAAAATAAGGGGTAGAAGAGAGAAAGGAAAAACATTGCGGCGATGATTTAAAGATTGAAGACATCATCAGAGGAAGGGTTTGATGAGCGAAAGTTTTTTGACTTAACCCCGTTTAGGAGAGCTGTATAGGGGATCCCCCCCAAACTGTGAGACTACTCCATACATGGGCGGATGGGGCCCCGTAGAGACAAGCAAAGGGGAGGGAAAAAAAAAGGACGCAGACGCCACAGCACACCTAACTTCTTGAAGTGTTTTAGCATGAGATGGAGTGAGTTTCCATTAATTTTTTAGTTAAGGTAGTCTGAAGTTCTTTGTAGAAGAAGGAGACAGTTGAGTGCATTGAAGAAGGGGGGATATTTCTGGTGGGTTTTGTCAGCGATGGGGGTGAAGAAATTGGGTTTTTTTGAGGCTGAAAAAAACAAGGTTGTTTTGCCCCAATCAGAAATTATAGAAAGAAAAAAGTTAGGCGCTCGGGGGTGGCATCTTCATGAATCATTAGTTCCTTCCCGTTGAGTTGGAAGTCTAAAAACGACGTTAAAAAAATGCGGGTAGAATCATCACATGGGTGGATGGGGCTTTGATTTAGATTTAGAAATCATTAAGAAAAATAGAAAGAGATGGGTGATGGGACAGAACCCTGGGGAAACCCTTTTTGATAGTTTTGGGAAAGAAACAATGTTCATCTCAGTACTGCAATAGAAGGGTTTTTGAAAGGAACTAACTTGAAGGTACAGAGGAAAAGGATAGAAACCGAATGAGGGTAGTTTGGAAAATTTAAAGATTTGTGCCAGACTTAAAAAAGCTTTTGATATGTAAAAGGGCAACACTAAAATTTTTCACAAAAAAACCCCTAAAGGGAGGAACCAGATTTAGTTAAAAAAGCTCGAAGTTTTCGCCAGAGATCCCCCTTTTTAGGGAAAACCATGACGATCAAAAGAAGATTGTGAGCAGTAGATGCTTAAGAATCTTTTTTTAAGTATAGATTCAAAAACTTTAAAAAGGCAGGAAGAAAAAGCTATAGGACGGTAGTTTGAAGGTTTAAAAACCGCACCCTTCTTGGGAACATTTGGGAATGTGAAAAAATTTCCCGCAAAAGGAAAGGGTGGAAGTAGAAGAAAAAGACAAAAAGTTGACCGGGCAAGGTGCCCAGAACATTTTTTAGAATAGGGGGGACTCCGTAGGCCCGTAAGCCTTCCTAGGATCAGCCAAAAGGGGGCAAAGAAAAAAATCATTCAGAAGGATTTTAAATGACGGGCATAATTAGTAGAGGGGGGAAAGGAGAAGGGGGAAAAGCCCTTCATCACCCAGAGTGGAATTTTTAGCAAATTTTTTGGCAAAGAGTTGTTTTAGAATAGATGAGACAGCTTGGAGCCCTGGGTGAAGCAAGGGGGGAAAGATGAAGAAAAAAAATTTGTTAGAGTTTTTACTAGATGCCAGAAGTCACGAGAGGAATTTGATTCAGAAAATTCTGACTTTTTTCTATGAATAAAAATTTTTGGTATTTTGAATAAAGTTTTGGGCATGATTACGGGCAGAAAATAACAGGGCATGAGTTTAGGAGAGGTGTTAAGACCGTTTGTGAGCCACCTCTCTTTTGGACAGCATGAAAACAAGCTGTCCGATTATATTTAATTATATTATAATCATTTAAATTTTTCCCAGTGGAAAAACATCTCTCTAATCTTTTCTGAAAAAATAAAAAAATTGTATGCCCTTTTGTACATAAAAATGAAAAACAATGGACGGGTTACATTCGCCAGTGATTTCCCGCCCGGTCTGTTGGTGTGATAACCATTGACGCTTCGATAAAATAAAAAACTCCGCCTCCCCCCTTCCCCTCCAGCCCTGATCATGGCGGGTCCCCAAACCCGAATAAAAAGAGCATTTCGTTTTAAATACCCTTCACCCCATTTTAACCCTCCTACCCCCGGAAAGTATTTAGTTAGTTCTAATTAGGGATTTTGTCGGAGAAATAGACAAAGGATTTTAAACCCCTTTTAATTTTCCTTTTTTGGTGGGATCATGTAGTATTTTATCGCTCACATTTTCTTGTCCAATAATAAAATGCCCTTATATTCTTAAAACCCCCTGTATGTATTTTAAAAATATTGTATTTATATGTTTTTCTGGTTGTGGGTTTTATTCTGCTTTGTGTGTTGTGTGTGTGTGGTGGGGGTGTGTGTGTTGGGGGTGGGTTTTTTTTTAAACTAGTTATGTAAGGGAAAAGATTACTCTTGAAGTTCTTTTCCTTGTCTCTTTGGTCAATAATTCAACACCCTTTTTTAACGAGGTTGTGTGTAAAGGGAATTAAATGAAAAGATAAAAAATGATGATAAATTGTATTTTCACGGTCGGGAGGTAGGGGGGGGGCTGGAATATCAGCCCCGGGGCCCGGCCTCATATATAGGGGCTCGGGCGATGTATGCAATAATTAAATAAATAATTTTATAGACAGCTACTAAGTTGTGGATTTTTGGGGCCCCCAAAATCATTACAGAAAACGGGGCCCAAAGGGTGTCTCAAAAGGCCCCTGTTATATTTATAATACGTATAGCGTAAAAAACCCCCCTTTTTTAGGACCCTAATAAAAAATT
Organism: Chionoecetes opilio; assembly: GCA_016584305.1. Classification (NCBI taxonomy): domain Eukaryota; kingdom Metazoa; phylum Arthropoda; class Malacostraca; order Decapoda; family Majidae; genus Chionoecetes; species Chionoecetes opilio. The sequence goes on from JACEEZ010026460.1 coordinate 151,753, forward strand.
TCGCCTTTAAAAAAATTTTTTCTGCCAGTCGGATATGTGGGTTTTACGAAAAGTCAATAAATGCGGGGGTTTGGTGCGGGGGTTTGGGCCGGGCCGCACATAATTACGATCGGTATTATCGACTAAATGGTTTGGGCGCAGTAAAAAATAAAGCGAGGGGTGGGCACAGCTCCAAACTATCAGTTTTGGTTGCTCTTTTTATATACTCTACCGTTTCTCACAAATTAAGTAGTACAAAAACCTCAAATAAAGGACTAAAAGGGGGTGAGAAGGGGTTCGTTAGACCCCAATTGTCCATTAGTGGAGGGTATTTTCCCTAGGTGCAAAAATTAGGAAGAATACAGCACTAAGGTCCTAAACAGTGCTACCCATGTACACATGAAAAACAGATAATGAAAAATGAAATAACGATGTAAATACATCCTGTAATGTATAAATTTAAAAACAATGTGAGATTTTTCATTTACCTTGTGGGGGGAGAGATGAGTTTTTTTTCCCGTGATGGTAAAGTGGGGACTCAAGAGTAAGATTACCCTGAGTCAAGGGCTAGGAAGCTCCCGAAGCACGCTGATGGCATGAGCTTTGCGGGTGCGGGCTGTCTGAAGCTGGAGCGTACGAAAGTTTATTGCCTTTTACTCACCAAAGATAATTAAATATATCAAAAAAAAAAAATATATAATGATGGCACGATCTGGGGCATAAGCCTTAGCAGAAAAAACAAAAAAAATGGTTGTTCATAGTATAGGCATGAAATGACTACCAACTATCAATAATAAATAACCAAACGTAAAATAAAAAAAAAAAAAATACATAGCAGCTTTTGATATAATAATTTACATTCTCTAAATCAGCATTTGACAAAAAAAAATAGGTCTTTTTTTCTTCTTGAATTGTAGCAATTTTCCAGCTCCATTAGAGGTTTTATAAATAGGAGAAATTCCTAATGAGGCCCTTCACACAATACATATTGTTTAGGGGGATGTACGAAACGGGGACGCACAAAATTAAATATTCCCCCCAGTTTTTTAAAAATATTTTTAATAAAATTGAAAACCTTATTTCCGGGGAAAGATTTTAAAATTTTTTTTATAGATCTGCAATATGAAATATTTTCTTAAAAATTTGAAATTTAATACACACAAACCTCTTTTTCCGGACTAATAGGGGGGAGCACTGGCCGGCAATAAAAAACAGTCCATGCCATTACCCCCCCCGGGACGTTTAATCCTACTCTAGTATTTACCTTGAAAACCGCCAATAACAATACCCCGCCGCGGACTTTTACGTCCGCTCACATGCTGCCCCCTGGGGGGAGGCGCAAAAATTTGTTCTATAGTCTAAAGGACATTGCGCACCGGGGGCAGTGGGGGTGGGGATAAGGGAGGCCGGCAGGTAACCCGTGAGTGTAAGGAAAAATGAAAAAATACGACCGCGAGAGCTCCCTGGCGGGAGGCAGCAGAAAGTGTTTAAAAATCTAAAGACATTCCGCACTGCAAGGCAGGGGGGGTCAGGGATAACGGGCTGTGCGGGGTGAACCGGATTTTTGTGTGTCCAAATGAAAAACAATACGCCCGCTGGATGCTCCCACCTGGCGGGGGGCAGCATAAAGTGTTAAATAGTCTAAGAGAGTTCTGCACCAGGGGCAGTGGGAACAGGGGACGACGGAGGCAGTGCAGGGAACCGTGAGTGTCGGGCCCCCAAAAATTAAACATACGACCGCTGAGCATGCTGCCACCGGCGGGAGGCGCGGGACACTGACCGGGAGTGACAGGGACGCTGGTCCCGGAAAACTTTGTCAATTTCAACAAGACCAGGCTTAAAAAAAAAAAAAAAAAAAAAAAAAAAAAAAAAAAAAAAAAAAAAAAAAAAAAAAAAAAGGGCCGGGGGACTCTTGACATATCCCGGCCCCTGGGTTTTGTCCGGAAAATCCGTTTCCCGGAAACGGGTTTGTTGTATTTCAACTTTTGATATTTTTGGGGTTTGGGATGCAAATGTATCCATAAAAAAATGCATCTCAGATTTTTTTTGGGCAATTAACAATTCTCTAAGAAAAAAGACCATGTAAAACCCCATATTTTAAATACTAATACAGTTGCCCTCACTTTCCCGGCCAAAAAAGGGGCCCTAAAACTGCCAGATTTTCAAAAATTTCAGAATTGTCCGCCAACCCCAAATTCAGCTTATGGGCTTTGGGGGACGCTCCCCTGAACCGACCTTTCCCATCGGGTTGTATCTGTAAGAACCCCGGCGGGGAGGGGCCAGGCCTAAAAGGTCGGGGGCTGGGGCAAGTTGTATTTCTTGCCGGAGCTGCTTGGTAGGGGAAGGGGGCCCTGCTGGAAAATCGCGCGTGGTGCCCCCCCGGGAGGGGCGTCGTGGGGTTTGGCAGCACGCCCCCCCCGCGTATCCCCCCAATGTTTGATTGTTTGATTTTATCGAGGATTAAGCTGCACAAAATATATTGCGCAAATAAAAAAGTATAATCACCATTGTGTCAAATGTAGCTTTTGCATGCCCATTCTGAAATCATGGCAATTTGTAAAGTATTTTAAAGTAGAGGTTCTAGGTAGACTAAGGTTACATATACTTTTCTTTTGATGGCTTTGAAAAAAAAAAACTGCCCATATTTTTTTGTGCTGGGAGGCCTTTTGTTTTTTTGGTCCCGGGCTCAAATAAAGGTCCAGGTGTTTCGGGCTACTAAGAAAACAGAAAGAACTAAAAAATAAGGAACTATAAGAGGCCCCGGACCTAACATGGCAGTTCCTTTTATTTAAGGGGAGCGTCACACCATTTCTTAATATTAGTGTTTGTCGGGGGTTTTTTTTTTAATCGAAACTAGTTTGCCAAAATAATCCTAGTCTTTCAGATTATAACTCGGTACATAACGCTAAAAAAAAAAAAAACTTTTAAAAAGAAATTAACTTTTAACCCCTTTCACGCACGAAAAGTTTTATTGTTTTTTCGTCCACTGCGACATCTTTTTTGGGGCTCTCTAAGTTGCCCCCGGAATGGCTGACTATGCGGCAATTTTTTGTTTATTTTATAAAATTTTAAAACCACGATTATTCTTTTTTCCTGGCTAATTAGATCGTTGGTTTCGCAAAAAATTTATTCTGCCTATGAAAGAAAAAATAACAAGAAATGCAAAAAAATAGCGGATTTAAAAACACTTAAAAAAAATATTGATAAAGAGAAATAAAAAAATACTTAAGTTCATACTTGGTCGATATTTCCTGAGTCGACTTTTATGGTTATACCAATCAAAAAAACGATTTTTAGAGGTTTCCCACGCTACCATTATAATTTAATGGCCAAGTTTTTGGGAAAATGGGGGAAAACTTACACATTTTGGAAAGACGGATGGCAAAAAGGGCAGGCTAACGCGCCGCAGAGAGTAAACGGGGACACCCCCTTTATTATTCAATACATTAGATGGCGAGTTGACAATTAGTTATTTTATGGGCCTAGTTTGGATCTTTTCGCAGAAAAATTTTGACACGTTTGATAAATACTTTTTTTTTGACTAATTTTTTTTTGTTTTTGAGCAAATTCGCGTCAAAGCCAAGATGTACACGGGCCCTTTTGACGCGTCAGTCACGTGCGTGAAGAAAATTTAATAATTTTATCCAATAAAATTGGGAATGATAAAAAAAATTATCAAAAATGTATTTTAAAAAAATTTGAAAAATTTAATCTTTTTAAAAATTTTTAATTTTTTCTTCTTTTAAATGTTTCAAAAAAAAAAAAAATCCAATGTATTGCTATTTTTTCAAATTTTTTTCCTAAAAAAAAAAAAATTTTTTAAATGAGACAAAACACCATTCCTCTTTCAAAGATATATTTTTTATTAATTTGACAATGTGGGGAAGTTATTTAAAAGGGGAATTTGGAAAAAAGCAAGTACAGCGACCCCAATTTTAAAGGAATTTGGATTAAGGACTCCTTTACGAGACAAAAATTTCGGGCAAAAATGACCATCCCGCTTACGCCCCCGAACGTCAAACATTTTTTTTTTTTTATTTTTGAATGTTTGGGTTTTAAGAGTTTTTAAAGTATAGATTCCAGATTGTAAGGTAGGAGCCTGTGTTGCAGTGATTTTGTTGTAGGTGGTATTTGGGTTTTAAAAAAGTGAATTTTAATATGTATTTCAGTTTCTTGACTTTTTTTCTTGTGACATCTTTTTCTTAAGTTTTACTTCTAGGTCCTCTCCCGTCCCCTTAGTTTAGCCGAAGCTTCTTCCCGGAAAAACTGACAGCGTCACACACACACACATGTTCCCTTCACTGTTTCGTCGTGGTAAACAAACGGGCCCCACACCCAGGCAAGTATCGCTGCTATACCTTATTAGTTATTTTCAATGTAGACAAACATAAAGACTAAAAAAAGTGCATGGGGTGTTCATGGTTTGTCGTTTGGAAAATCGTCAGACTCTCCCTAATCGAGGAAAAAGTGCTTGTGTGACGGCGCCTTTTAAACCCCTTAGGCCCAGAATAATTTCCTAGTAATTTTGGGACCTCAACAATTTTAAGAGTATGAGCAAAATTTTATAGATATAACCCGTAAAGAAAAAACAGCGGTGAATTGAAAATCTTAAAGATAAAAATCAGAGAATATGCTGTGCATTTAAAGTTTATGCAAGTAGGGATAGGAAAGGGGTAATAAAATTTCAAAAAAACATGACAGTTTTCAGAGTGTAGCCCTACATGTTTAAAGCAACACTGCTGCTGCCCCGGCCCCGTTTCCAGACCGGATGAGGCTTGCTTGTATTTTCATCTATACAGGGAGGTCCCCAAGAACAGCAGTTAGGGTTCCCCTGGGATACTCGAAAGCGAAATCTCGTATAACGAAAAAATAAATAATGGGTTAAAATTAGGGTTTGGGTTCCCCGGGGGCCCCTTCAAAAAAATAGAAAAAAAAAAGACATGTTTTCAAACTAAAATAAACTTAGAAACACAACAAAACACCCGCTTATATTCCCAACTTACTACCTATTCTGTAGAAAAAGTATTTGAAAGAGAAAAAAGCACACAAAATAAAATAAAATGCACATAAATTAAAAAATAAAACATGCAGACAAGCAAAAGAACTGTAATGTAGGGGACGCGCGTGATACTAGAGAAAGGGAGTGTAGCCGTCCCCTGGTTGGAGTGCACACCTGCTAATTACCCCTTTTAAAGTCAGGCGCGCCTTGCTTAATTACCCCTTTAGGTCACGGCTTGCTAGGGGGGACCTGATGGGGTTTAACCAAATTCCCCTTTTTCCAGCCCGGGAGTGGTAGGGGGGCATTTGAATTTATAATTTTACTCACCCCCTTTTTAAAGTATATATTGGATTTTTGATCTTTATTGCAAAAGACCCCAATTTTCACATTCAACATCGGATTCTCGTATACCGAATGCTGTATAATGGACCCCCCTGTACTTATATATATATTTTTAAAAATATATATAAAATATGAAAAACCATTTAAAATGCGAATTTGTTACATTATAGGAATGAGTATTTCATAGCTACAACATTAGAAGGCCGGGTTATGACCTCCAATACCAGTCCCCCAAACAGTCGTGGGCAAGGGGTGCGTGCCAAATCCGCCTTAGCGCCAGTCACTTTTACCTGCCAAAAGCACACTCTGGTTGTGTTTTTGGAAATTTTTTATCATTTTTTTCACAGCATGGAGGAGCGTGCCAAATCCCGCTGTACCCCCATCACTGTTTACCTTCAAAAATGCTTTTTTCGTATATTTTCCCCCTTGGGAAAAAACCCTCGCAGTAACGGGGCAATCGGCCTTAACGGACGGCCAATTCTCCCCCCCTTCTAGTTCCGTTTTTTAAAAGAGGGTCGACTGATTTTTATTTCGAGGGGTTTTAAAAGTTAAAAAACCCCGTGCCCCTTTTAAACTCGAGGCTCACTAAGTCTGAGCAGATGCTGGTTTGTTTTTTTACTCTCGAGCCACGTCTTACACTCTTGAAATCTATATACATAGTGGTATCTGGTCCCCCTTTTTTCACGGTACAGTCACAAAAGGGTGTGCTGTCGACGCGCATGGACAGTTTGGTGAACTACAGCCGCATTCTCTCTCTCTGAGCCACTTTAGCCTTGATGTCCTTTGGGATGGTGGGGGGAGGTAGCGAGCGTGAGGGAGATCAATACTGCGCTGAATAAAAGGTAAAAGGTCTAGAGGGGGCAAGAATGGTGGGAAGGGTGAGAACGAGACGACCCGGCTTCTCTCTCTACTCCCCCACTACTGAGGCCCTTGAGAAACCCTCTGTTCAGAGAGGGGGGTTTCCCGTTTGCCCCTGCCTTTGAAAAGCAAACAAAATTCTTTACAGATATTTTTGGGGGGTTTGGAAAAACGGGGGGAGGGGGGGGGAAAAATCAGCCATAACGCTTTAATTTTTGCTGCTTTCTTTATAATAATTTTTTCACAAGCTTGCTCAAATTTTCAAATACGCTTTAGAAATTTTTTTTTAAATTTGTTTTTTTTTTTAAATATTTGTGTGACGCTCCCCCTTAAGGGGTTTTGGTCTGGTTTCCTTAACACACCTACATCCATCTTTCATCCCCATCCATAAAGGGGTCTAGCCTCCCTTTAAAAACTCCCATTGATCCGTTTCTGCTACCTGACGATAGTCCATTTTAAAATTCCACCCTATTTGTAACCAGTTTTTCCCAATTTTATTTAAATCTACGCTTTTTTATTTTAAACCTTCTTCTTTTTCTACCTGCTTTCTAGCCCTAAGAACTTTTTTACATTGCCTTTATTGCCACTTTAACCATTAAAAAAAATTCATCACTTTGCCTTTTCTCTTTGTCTCTCCATGAGTGTAAAAATTTTAAAAGCTTCAAACTCTTCTCATAATCAAGTTAAAAATCCCCTGTAGCATTTTTTTCTACTCCTCTGCATGATTTTAACAAGACTAATCCCCCTATAATATGGGGACTAAAACGTACCACATAGCTAGGTGAGGGCGATAAGCCCAAAAAAAGCTTTAGAATAACCTCAAAAACTTCTACTTTAACCTCCCGGGAATGAATCTAACACCCATTAGATTTATTTTACCTCAATAAAATGCTTCCTAGGTCGGAGGTCTGGCTACCCCCACACCAAAATTTTTCACCTTCTGATTTTTAGGATACCATTTTGGGATGGTGATCTATTACCAGGGTATTTTTACCCAAAATAAATTGCCCAAACTTGTCAATATTTAAATTTCCCTCTGCACCTACTACCCAATGTTTTAAAATCTAAAGTATCCCCAATAGTTAATAGACGGGTCTAATATTCCCACCATCCTATTATCACAGCAAAAATTGCGATATCACGGGTAAATTTCCTTCTAAGACTTCTAAGTCTTGATGTTATAAAAAATAGTAAAGGTCATACTGAAGGGGCTTGATTTTATAAGGTATCTGTAGCCCAGGGGATGTGAAACCTTCTGCCCCAGGTTCCCCCCCTGGAAGTCACCTGGCTCCATCTTAAGGCCACTATGCAAGTCTCTGGCAGCAGGGCTTGGTTTTCCCTTTGACCAAAGACTGCCCCTTAAAAAACCCCCCCAGAAAACCCAACAGCAAGAAAGAGTAAAGAAAAAAGAGAAAATAAAAGCAAGGGAATTAAGAAAAGAAAACCCCTTTCCCTCCCCGCTATGTGGTTCGCGTAGCGACATTTAGAAAAACTTGTAAAAATTTTTTAATATGGCAGACCCCCAAAAACAGGGAAGGGGGCTTAAAAGAACCCATTTGATTCTCAGCTTTAATGAAGGGTAAAGAAGGGAAATTTTCACTCCAGATGATCAGGGTGGAAGAGGAGGGAGACAAGACCAAAAATTTGATTTAGGGGAAATTGATGGGAAAAGTTCAAATTTTGAAGGGTTTTATCTGGTTTTTGGGAAAAAGTATGATAAGGAGGGACGAAAGTAGGATTTAAATGAGCTGAAAAGGGGGGAAAAAAAGCGATTAAAGAAATAAGTTAAAAAAAGATGGAAAATTTAAAAAAAAAAATGAAAATTCAACAAAAAGGTGAGAATGGAGAAAAAATGGTCAAAGGGAAAAGTGGGAAAATGTGATGAAGGGGGAAGTGAAAACGGAAAAAAAAAAGCTAAATGATTTAAAGAAGTTATAGAACAAAAAAAGAAAGAGCAAGTGAAAAAGAAAGCAGTAAAAATTTTTTAAGAGTAATGAGATAAGGCAGAAAAAATTTGTGTTATTATTTTTGGACAGAAGGGGAAAAAATACTTTTTTGGTTAGAGAGAAAAGAAGAAGTTAAAAAAATAAGGCGTTTTTGAGGAAACTTGTAAGAGAGAAGAAATGGAAAATTTGTAGTGAAGTGGAAAAGTAGAATTGACCCCATGACCTTTCCTTAGAACCAATGCAGAAGGAAAAGACAGACCCAAAAAAATACGATAAAAATCACAAACAGCATCAGAAAAAATCCCGGGAGAAAGCTTTTGGTGAAGTCAAAATGTGGAGTACAGGAAGTGTGATAAAAAAAAAAAAAATGAATGAAGAAAAAGGGAAAAAGTTGAAGAATTCCAAAAAAACAGAGAAATTAAGAAAAAACAGAGGTAGAAAAAAAAACTTTTTTTGGAGGGAAAATAAACGAGAGTGGAAAATGAAAAGGAAAAGACTAAAAAAAAAATGGTAAAAAAGGAAAGAAAAAAAGTACACAAAAAATGGATATACCCAAAAACGCTGGAATAAAAGACTATTTATTAAAAAAAGACCAGACGGGTGTGTCTACCAAAAATAAATTGTAAAAGATGATCAATATGCTAAGCAATAAAAATAACATGTTTAAAAGGGACGAAGTGGTAGAAGAGGGGGTGAGTTATGAAATAAAAAATTAGAGGTGAAAATAAAAAATGTTGATTTTGGAGAAAGGGAAGAGCTGAAAAAGTGAGTGACAAATAGAAGTCAGAAAAAGAGAAAAACAGCACTAGTGGCAACCTATGCACCACCCAGAAAAAAACCTGGGAAAAAGGAAGAACATGAGAAGGGATTGAAGACACCCTTTAAGGGTTTAAACAAAAAATTTAAGAAAAGTAAAAAAATCTGCTGGTTTGGGGTTTTTAAATGCTAAGAAGTAAAATGGAGCATTTAAGGAGGGAAAAGAAAAAACCGGGGAGATAGTTGTTGAAACTCACAGGAAACACGATGACTCAATGGGGGGACATAAAACACAAAATATAGGGGAGATGAGAACCAGCAAAACTTGCCTAGTGTTAAGAAAGGTTTAAAAAAACAAAAACCCAGCAAAAGAGATCAATTTTGGGTTTCCCCCCCGGGAAAAAAGGGTCCTATAAACTTTTAAAAGGGGTGGAAAAGGAAAAAAGGGGGAAGTGAATTTTACAAAAAAGGGAAAAGAGAGACTTGAGAAAAACCAAAAAAGGGGGAAATAAAAAATTTATTAAGATTTGATTGGAAGAAAATGAAAGGAGGGCCCATGTGAAGTGAAATACAAAATTTTTCTGGCTAAGGCAAGGGTTGAAAAACACTAACCATATATAAATATATTAAAATACTAATAGGATGGAAAGAGTAAAGAGAAACGTACCAAAGAATCAAAACTTTTAAATTAGAGAAAAAAACTATTGGCCAAAAGAAGGAAGAGAAGAGTTGAGAAGGGTATGTTTAAAAAAGGGCAGGAAAGCCCAAACTGTTCACAGATTTACCCAAAGAAAAAATCGCATAAGGGTAAAGTGGAGACTGAAAAAAGGAAAAGGATATTGAAAATCCCAAAATCATGATTGAAATTTTAAAAAAAAAACTTTCAGATGATTCACAAAAAAATCAAAATTTACGAAATGCAAAGGAATAAAAAAAAATCAAGAAAAGAGTGGGAAAAAAAAAATAAGAAAGAGGAAGAGATTTCTGGCAGATGAAGGGCAGTGGGGTATATCTAGATCTTAAAAAGGCATTTGTAAAGTTCCACATGAGACACTTTGGAAATTTTGAAAATATAGGAAAGATCAAAGGATGATCAAAAAACCGGATGGAAAGTTTCTGAGAGGAAAGAAATGAGAACAGTAGTGAAAGGGTAAAAGTCTGAAAGGAGAAAAGGTATTTAGTGGGCTCCACAAGGATCATGTTGCCCCCAAAATTTTCTGATTAATGCAATGAAATTCCTTATGAAAAAAAGTTATATTAGTTTTTTTGTGGATAATGCATACTATAAAGATAAATAAAAAACTATAAAGATTGTGAAAAAATAACAAAAGCCTGAAAAAGATCTACTAAAGGGGCAAGATGGGGAAAAGGAATTTAAAGGAATATGTCATGTGATGGGAAATTGGGAAAAAACGAAAGTCAAAATAGCAGACAAACCTGCAGTTTTTTTCCTCAATTTTAAAAATCACCCAAAACAAAAAGCGCATTTTTGACATCAACTTTCAACCGGGACGAGAGACTTTGATTTTTCCTCATCTTCGTAAGGGAGGGCAAGTGATTCAAATAATTGGTTTGTGATCCATCTTTGTAGCTTTGGGGTACAGTGATTCTTTGGGGGTGTGGAGGAGACTTTAAGGTTTTGGGGAAATGGGGAGGGGAAGGGGTGAGAGGGGGAGGGGTGAGGTTGAGGCTTGGGAGGGTAGGGGGTATGAGGAGGTTGGTGACCTTGCCTGGCGACGGGCTGCTTTTGGCTCATCCCTGTCTTCTTTCTTCCTCTCTCTTCCTTACTGCCCCAGCGTATAAACTTTTTCTTTTAAAGGCACCATTATTTTAAATATTTGGGAAAGGGGAGAAGACGGAAAAAAAGTGTGAAAAACGGACAATGACGTAAATACTTCCCCTTTTGACATCTTTTGGGAAAAACGATATAAGGCAGGCACTGATATAAGGCAGGCACTGATATAAGGCAGGCACTGATATAAGGCAGGCACTGATATATGGCAAACACTGATATAAGGAAGGCACTGATATAAGGCTTAGCAAGCTAGCACAGCTCTCTAGCAGGGTTGCCATATGGATGTCCACAATACTAAAAAAACTGCACAAATAAGTAAAATAATGCTTCAAAATCATGAGGAACTAAATGATACGTACCCTAGTGTACGGCAAGGGATTTAAAATCCTTTAAACAATTGTAATCAATGGCGATTTAAACATATAAAGAATTATGGTATCAACTTCTCATTTTCACAGAAAACTCGACATTTCAAGGGTAATGATGGTGTTAATAACTCTATTTTGAGTTCTAGGTCAAATATTAATATATTTTTTGCCGTCACCTACCCTTAATTGCTCTGTGGTGAGTCACATCACACCTGGCTAATCCTTTAATCTCGACCTCAGCCACATTGGTATGCAGGTAGTCAGTTCGTGAGTATCGCGGCTCCTTTAAAAAGGACGTCTCTCGTAGAGACAGGACACTTGAACTCAGAGACTTGTACAGTCACTCCACCTAAATCGCGAACACACAGGCCTCGGATCCTCTCCTTCCATTTCCTTTTCGTATTTTCCAATAAATTATCGTTCATATTCTCAAAGTCTGTACAATGCATTCCTCCTCCTTCCCCTGGGATGTTGTTAATCCCACGGGGGCCATCTCTCTCTCTCTCTCTCTCTCTGTCACGTCATCTTTTTCTTCCCTCCCATTCCTCTTAAATTTCAGTAACCCTTTCTCCCTCTCTCTCTCTCTCTCTCTGTCACGTCACCTTTTTCTTCCCTCCCATTCCTCTTAAATTTCAGTAACCCTTGCTCCCTTTCTCCTTCCTCTACTCTTTTGTCTCCCTCCCTTCTTCCCTCCCTCTCTCCCTTCCCTTACCTGCTTCTTACAACACCTGTTCCTCCTACCTGGTGGTCCTTCTGTCTCCCTCCTCCCTTCATCTTTTCCTTTCTGTCTCCCTCCCTCCATCCATCCATCCTTCCCTCCTTCCATCCCTCCTTCCATCCCTCCTTCCGTCCCTCCTCCCTATCTCTCTCCCTCTGTTAGAGCTGTTAAACTGTCATTAGTGTAATTGCGAGACTTAAAACTATAATTACTATTCATTAACACCTACTGCTAAACAAGGCAATACTACCACCACTACTGCTACTACTATTACTACTGCTATGCTATGTTTGGCATGGCAGTAGTAAACTAGTCATATTTGAATCGATCGTATATTCTAGAGCGAGAGAGAGAGAGAGAGGAGAGAGAGAGAGAGAGAGAGAGAGAGGGAGAGAGGAGGAGAGAGAGAGAGAGAGGGGGAGTATAAAATTTTTGTAGTATAAAATTAAGTGAAACAAACTATTGATTAAAGAAAGTATATTAATCATATTAATACGAAGTTCGTGTGTGCGTGTGCGTGTGTGTGTGTGTGTGTGTGTGTGTGTGTGTGTGTGTGTGTGTGTGTGTGTACTGACTGAAGTGCTGGTGAAGGCTAAATGACTGCACATTTCCACTACATGCTTTATATATGGGTCCTGGCCCTGATATCTCCACTTAGCTTATAGGATGTAAATGGATCAGAAAGCCTTGCTTGAGGCACAAGAAGGATAAAGTGTTTAGCACCTCGAGACGTCACCTTATTAAAATGTCTTTAGTGGTTGGTTTGTGCAGGAGTTAAACCCATAATTACCAGATTAGCCTCTCTCTCTCTCTCTCTCTCTCTCTGACACTATCACACAATGAGGAATATACACATACATAATGTAAAATTAAAAATACTTTAATTATAGATATTTCCAAACAATATTATTGGCTACATTCACATCTACGCGCGCGCGCACGCAAGCACGCACGCACGCACGCACGCACGCACGCACGCACACACACACACACACACACACACACACACACACACACACACACACACACACACACACACACACACACACACACACACACACACACACACACACACACACACACACACACACACACACACACACACACACACACACCACACACACCACACACACACACACACACACACACCCTTGCTCTCAGTGTTACGAATATATTTTGCTATAGCCATCATTTTTTCCGAAAACAAAGAATGCAAATATTTTAAGTTACTTCATCCTGTCTGATGGAGGAAGGACCCAGTTGAAATGCTCAATGGAAGGAGGAAGGGAGGGAAAGAGGGAGGGAGGGAGGGAGCTGTTAAATTGTCATTAGCTGTTGGTGCGGGATTTAAAACTATAATTACTCATCAGGGAGCTATAAAGTCGGGAAGGTTTGAAACAGGTGTGGCTATTTAGGGGGGGTGGAGCGGGTCTCCAAGAGGAGACTGAGCGAACATTTGTAGACAAGGAAAAGATTTGAGAAATTGATGGGATTGCCTCGCCCCAAGTGTTCGCGAAGTACATGGCGTGACTGTACCACACACATCTGCTCTCTCTCCAATAAACCAACCATCAACCCTGGGTGTCTATTTATCAACCATGTAGGTGACAAGGTCACTACATTTGGTGACCAACGGAGTGACAAGACACACCCAGGGGGGGGGCCTGCCCCTCGCCCCCCCCATCACGCCAGCGAGGCCCCTCGCCCATCGCAGCCACACAACCCGGCGCGCCTCCACAGCCATGCACCTCGCCCTTCGCAGCCTCATCCTACCGCGCCTGACACGCCATCCATCCAGCCGCCCGCCGCCACGCCGCCACGCCTCTGCCGCGGCCTGCCTCACCACGGCCCAGGACGCTGCTCACCACGGCCCAGCCCTGCAGCTACACAGCCCTCGCAGCCACAATGCCACGCCGCCACACTGCTACCAGCCACGATGCCTGACGACGCCACGGCACGCAGCTCACCTCGGCCCAGCCCTGCAGCCACAGCCGCCCACCATCCAGCTGCCTCCTGCCGTCCACGCGGCCTGCATTACCACGGCCCAACACGCCGCTCCGCTCACCATGGCCCAACCTTGCACCTGCAGCGGCCTGCCTCACTACGGCCCAGCCCTGCAGCTACTAGCCGCCACGCCCTGCCGACGCCCACGCCCGCGGCCTGCCACGGCCTGCTCACCGCCACCCGCCTTCCAAGCCCTGCCTCCTGGCGCCTCGGGCTACTCCTCGCTCCTGCTGCCTCACGCTGCGTCCTGCTGCCTTCCGCTGCCTCCAGCAAGGCCCTGCGACGCACGGGCACCGCATCCCGCCGCCCGCCCTTGCCTCCTGCCGCCACGTGCTACTCCTCGTCCTCCGCTGACTCCTGCTCCCTGACGCTGCTTCCTGCTGCCTCACGCTGCGTCCTGCAGCCTTCCGCTGCCTCCAGCAAGGCCCTGCAATGCACGGGCACTGCATAGCAACACAAGCTATCTTGGGAGCCGATTGCCTTGGACACTTCGCTTTCCCACGAAGACACCTAGCATCGCAAGCCTCCCTCCAGATCTTGTGACAGCAATCACAGCAGCAGCGACCCTCGGCACCTCCTATCTAATCTTGCAGCATTAATCTCGTGTATTGAATTCTGCAACGTGAAGACTGGACAGCCGCCCTACCTACATTCCCTTACCCTCGGCACCTCCTATTCTGATCTTGCAGCTACCGCTGCCAACGTGAAGACTGGACAGTGCCCTACCTACATTACCTCGGCACTTGGCACCTCTATGGTTTTTTTTATAAGTATATGAATAATTTTTTTTTTTTTTTTTTGAGGAAGGAGAGTACTATGGTGAGTCACACCACACCTGGCTAATCCTTTAATCTCAACCTCAGCCGCATTGGTATGCAGGTAGTCAGGTCGCGAGTATCGCGGCTCCTTTAAAAAGGACGTCTCTCGTAGAGACAGGACACTTGAACTGAGAGACTTGTACCACACACATCTGCTCTCTCTCCAATAAACCAACCATCAACCCTGGGTGTCTATTTATCAACCATGTAGGTGACAAGGTCACTACAGCTCTTTTTTTCTTTTTTCCCCGCATTAATCGTGAATACTTTCTTACTCCTTAAAAAAGTTTTGAATTATTTCCAATCTGACTGTAGCATTTCACAGAAGAATGCAATAGGCAATTTCGCTAGTATTTTCATAGCCAAAAGAAGAAAAAAAAGGAAAAGAAAAGAAAAAGGAACAAAAAAAGTCTGCTTTAAAAAATGTGCCAAAAACCCAACAGCTGAAATAATCCTCGCAAATGTAGAGAAATTAGTGTTCTATTGAGTGATGTAAAACAAGCTTACACATGATAATTTATGAGGAAGGAGATAGAAATTAAAGTTTACAAAAAAAGCCCTACAGTACTCTCTCGAGTTTCGCACTTGCTTTCTTCCGAAGGCATAGCGCTAAACTCGAGGATCGCGAAACTCGTGTATTGAAAACTGAAACAATGCTTACTTGTTCCAGTGCAAGGTGTAGTACAGTATTTTACGGCTTATAACTCACTTTTTCTCCCCAAAAATACCCTAAATGAATACTTATGCATCTTCCAAGATTTATGTTGTAGTACACTAGGGTCCCACATAAAGCGTGTTCGCATTTTGCGTTTCCCCTATAAAGCGAACAACCTAAAATATTATAGTTATTATTTTTTTTTACATTAATAAATTTCCTAAATTTTCTTTAAATTTTTTTTTGATCATATAGAACGATTCCGCCATCAAAGTAGGGCAAATCCGAGGAGTTCTCATATAGAGCAGAAATATCGTAAAGAAAGTGAGCAGGACGCCATAAGAACGGTACACTCGTCATTGTCGTTTGGTGTCGTCGTTGGTGTTTACAAGTTTACAGCTGTGAGCGAACCCCGCCAGTTCTGGCATCCAGAGAGCCCCTCTCTGGACCATCGAAGGCTGGGAGATCGCCTTTCAGTGGGTTCCCTTGTAATGCCAGAATGTTGTAACATTTTCTTTCTCTCTCTCCTCTCCTTTCTTTTTCTCTCCCACCGTTTGCCCCCCCCCCCTTCTCTGCTCCTCTCCCTGTCTTTCCCTTTCCCCCTCTCCCTTCTCTCTATAATGCTAGAATTACAGAGAGGTCCCGAAGATACGAGCAGTTAGGTTCCACCTGGCATACTCGTAAAGCGAAATCTCGTATAACGAAACACATGACTAATGGTAAAATATAGGTTTGGTTCTAGGACCCCATCAATTAAAAACACAACAACAACATGTTTTTCAAGCTAAAATAAACTATAGCAAACACAACAAACACACACCGTCTATATTACCTACACTGTACTACCTATTCTGTAGAAAATCTATTCTGAAAGAGAAAATAGCAAACAAAATAACATAACTGCACATTAATTAAACATAAAACATAAATGATGTCATCAAGCTCATCATCAGTCACCAGCCAATGACAAACTGTTTTTAAAACTTTTCGACCAATCACAAGTCAGCGAGACATATTTCCGGGCAAGAATGGCATGCCAGACTGCCTCTCCGCCCTCTGTCCCCGTCATCCCATACTAATTCTCGTTTTATTCGGAATGCTTGCGTTTTAAGGAGTTTTAATGTATCAGATAGTAAGATATATAAGTAAAAAGCCTGTGTTGCTAGTGTTTTGGTGTTAGAAGGTGTGTATGTGGGTTGAAATAGTGAATATTTGTGTTATGGGGCGGTGGGGCGGCGGCAAGAATTTCTCCATCACTCACTGCCCCAGCAGTCACCTTATCATAACATCTTTAAATCACCCTTATTTAAGGGGACACACGGTGCTACATTGATTTAGATAATGATACGTGTATATAACATCTCACCATAATCACTAAGTTGTATAATAACGAGTAATAAGACATTTCAGCCTGCCCAAACCTACAGTGGCGGAGGAGGTGGCGGCTCCAACGGCCAGCCGCCACTCAAAACTTTTGAGTAAAAACCCGCCGTCATCCGCCTCACCTGTGCCTTCCTGAAGAAGACAGTCAGCTCCCACGCCTGTGATAGCACCATAGGATATCACCAGGGATCATACGATTCCTCAAGGGGTTCTCGTTCCCTACTAAATATTACCAAAGACATCTATCTCCCTTGGTCTAGTGGTGTTGATATCCACCTCACGGGCTTCATGGGCTGGCTCATGCTGCTGCTGCCAAAGGCCGCGCTGCCAAACGTGGTCGAGTCCCTTGCTTGTATTTCATCTCTTTTCTCATATATATGAATGATATCCATACAAATGCAATCATATGTCTACATTCACCTAGAGAAATGATATTTCATACCATCCCAAACAATAATAAGCGACCCGGGGAGACCCCTCCCCCTTGCTAATCCATACGAGCAGTCTTTGGGCCATCTGCCGTTATTTTCTGATTGATTATCGTAAAACCTTGGGTTTAAAAATCATATATCGTAAAATTTAAAATTGTAGTAAAAAAAATTGTTTTTTTCTTTAGTAAAAACTTGGTAATTTACTAAATTTCATTTTGGAATTCGTAACTTTGGATTTTCGATTCATATATTAAAAATAGACCCTTAATTTACACATCTCGTATCATCGGACTCTATATCGAAGCTCGTAAAAGGGACCCCCCTGTCCCTAAAATGTCCAGAGTACTTGTCCCATACAGTACGGGGAGGTCCCGTTTACGCGCATTCGGTTACGAGAACCCCCGATGATAGAGATGTGTAATTTTAGGGTCTTTTTTCAATATACTCGATCGAAACCTGAAAGAGGGGAAATTGGGGGTCTATTTTCAATATACCGATCGAAAATCCAATGATACACTTTAAAAAATGGGCAAAAAAATTAAAAAGTTCAAAATGCGCGCCTCACTCCCGGGGGCGGAAAAAAGGGGGTTTTGGTTGACCCCATGGGTCACCCCCCCAACCGTGACCTAAGGGTATTAACTATGGCGCGGCCGACTTTTTGGGGATAATTAGCAGGTGTGCCCCCCAACCCTTGGGGACCGCAGTGGGGCCCCCCTAGCAAGGGGTACTAAAGGGGAAATTAATTTAAGCATAGGCCCCGGCTGCCCTTTGGGGGTTACCGGTGTCGGGCCCCAACCTTGGGCCCGCTACACTACCTTCTCTTTACACCTGCGTCCCCTACATTACAATTTTTTTTTGCTTTTTATGCATGTTTTATTTTTTATTAAGGGCAGTTATGTTTATTTTGTGGCTTTTTCTCTTTCAGAATGCTTTTTTACAGAATGGTATTACGTGTGGGTAATATAGGACGCTGTGCGTTGTGTTTTGTATAGTATTTTTTGCTTGAAAAACGGGTTTTTTTTTAAATTTTTTTTTAAAATTATTTTATTGAGGGGGTCCTGAACCCAAAACCCTACATTTTACCATTATTTATGTGTTTCTTTATACAATTTGTTTTAAAGGTATGCCAGGGAACCTAATGCTCGTATCTTGGGGACCCCCCTGTTTTTAATGTTTTAAATAAACAATTTTTTTTTAAATTCTAGGCTAAGTGAACATAGGTACAGTTGTTTAGGTGAGGAAAAATTTTTTTCCAGTTCTATAAAAATTTTTTCTTTCTTTCTTCTTCCCCCCCGTTCTCCACCCTCCCCCGTACAAGCCCGATAAGCTTTTTTCGTGGATCTTTAACTTCGCGGGGGGGGAAGTTTTCATTAAAAAAAAAAAAAATTACATCACAAGGAAAAAGGGCCAAAGGGCACAACAAAAATGGGTAAAAAAAGCCCGCTTATTTGCCAGTCCCTATAAAGAAGACAGAAAAGAGAAAAAAATAAAAACAGAGGGGGGGGGCAATTTTAGTTGGGGAGGTGTTTTGTTACTCTTCTTTTAAAAAGTTTTAATCATGGGAAAAAGTGGAAAAAAAAAAACCAGGAAGAGGTTCCGATTTTACCAGGAAAGGGATGAAAGAGAAAAAGATACGTTTAACTCTGCATTAGGAAGAGGACAAATAGGAGAAAAATGAGTAAAAAAGTCTTGTGCAGCGGGGGCCGCGGGACTGGGGGGGTATGCATTTAGCAAGTTCAAGAAGCAGTGAGCATGAAAAAAAACGGTAGAAGAGAGCAAGAAAAGCAACATTTGGGGGTTTTTTAAAGTTTAAAGACAGAGTCGAGGAGAGGTTTTGTGAGCAAAAAGCTTTTGACTCAACCCTGTTTAGGAGAGTGTTGGTGGATCCTCCCCAAACAGTGGGGACATACTCCATACTGGGCGGATAAGGCCCCTGTAAGAGAAAGCCTTGGGGGGAAAAAAAAAAAGGACGAGATGCACAGAAAACCCAAAATTTCTTAGAACGTTTTTTAGCAAAGAGATGAGATGTAAGTTTACCAGTTCAGATTTTTGAAAAGGATAGTTGGAATGTTCATTGTAGAAAAAGGGAGACAGTTGAGTTTCATGAAAAGGGGGGGGATAGTATCTGGTAGGTTTTGTCGAGTAGTAGGTAAAAAGGGGTTTGGAGGCTTTGAAAAAAAAAAAGGGTTTTTGCTTTCCCCAATCTGAAATTTTTAAAAAAACTATCCTAAATTCCACAAAATTTACTATTTTGCCCGTCCCTTAAAAATTTTTTTTGATACTGAGGGTCAAAATAAAACACCTTGTCTACGACAGGGGGACACAGACATAAGTCGCAAAATTACCAGTTTTCCCGCCCTTAAAAAATCTCAAAGCAAATTCACCTGGAAACTCAGACGAATATGAAGGGGCTTCGGATTAATAAAAAGAGTTAAAAGGATTTTCCATCAAAATTTTTCTCATCACATTGAAAAGCATATTACCCTATCACTCTGGAATTATCGTTCCCACATCCCATCCCAGGCGTTAAAACATTCGTAACCATTTTTTTATTTAAAGTCAATCAGATAACTCCGAAGCGTCCCCCCTTTCCCGTGGTATTTCACTCCTTCTGTGTTAGACCAGAGAGATCTTTTTTTTCCCTCGCTGCGTTAAGGAAAAACGTCCGTTTTTGCCCTCCCCCCTTTGCTTTGGTTATTTTTTTGGAGAAATTTGCAAATCTCGAAGGGTACTAATACTCATCAACGAGAAAAAAAAAAACGCATCACATCTTTAGTGTTAATTGAACGATGATTCTTTCCCTCGCTGCTTTTAAAGGCGAACTACAACAATCACCCCCTTTGAGGGGAAAGGGCCCATGGTCCCTTCACGAAAACCACACAGGGACTCCCACCCCCCCTTCCCCCTTTCTAATTAGTCAGGCTTTTATGATTTTTTTGTGTTTTGGTTTAAGGGGAAAGGAAAAGGGAAAAAACCCACAACGTAAGAGAAATAAGTTATAGGGGCCCGGGAAAGAACCTTTGGAGTGCCCTTTATTGGTTTCCCAAAGAAAAAAAAAAATCAGAAAAATTCGTGACAATGGGCTTTCCTTCACAGAAAATTCTTTTTGGAAAATGACATTGAAATTTTTTAGTGATGGGAAGAAAAAGTTTATAGGGGTGTCGCGGTAAGCGAGAACAAGCTTTTACCCCAATGTGTCATTTAAACCCCCAAGTTATCTTCAATGATTTTTTCCTACTAGTATTGAAAAATTTTTAATTATTCAAGTGAAAACTCCCATTGAGACGTGTGTTTTTCTTTTTTTTAAATTAAAATTTTAAAACGTAATTCATATACGAATTAGATAGTTTTTTTAAAACCCAGGTGACATACACGGTTTTTTGGGGAAAATCTACCCCAGACCTTCCAAAGAATTCTTGTTAATTTGGTATACATTCATATGAAAAACTTTTCATACCCCACGAAAATACCTAGTTTTTTTTAAAAACATTAACATTTTGTTTAAGAGTTAGCCCTTAAAATCAAAATTTTAAATGGGGCAGCTACTTAAAATTTTAAAATTATCCATTTTTTTAATGAGAAACGTAAATGGGTTTCCCGTTTGAGGGGGAAAAGTAAAAAATTTAATACCCAGTCAAAAATCTTCGCACACACCCCCCCAGCGGGCTCCCAAAAACGAGGTGGGATTTGGGGCCCAGGAGGGCCCTTAACAATGTATACAAAATTCCTTCCCTCGCCGCTCCCCGGGGCCAAACGCCTATCCCGGGTCCCCGCTCCACCTGGAATAACACGCTCGGCGAACCCTCCGCTAACCTTTTGGGCCAAAACCCGCAGTGACTCTTCCCCCCCGGGGATAAAGGAAAAATCCCCCTCCTCGATGTACCCTCCCTGCCCCCGCTGGGGCACACGACCTTTGCCCCCCCCGCAACCCCCTTTCGTCCCTGCCCCCACTGCCCTTGGTGCATGAATTTTCCCGGAGACTTTTGAACATTTTTCCTGGTGCCCCGCGCCCCCCCCCCCTCACGGAACACGCTGTCCCCGCCCACCTGTGCCTTTCCCTAAGGAAGAAAGGTAACCCCGTGCCTGTGATACCTTAAAGGACATCCCCAGGGTCATAGTTTTCCCCAAAGGGATCCTCGCAGCCCAAAACAACAGCAACAAAAACAAAAACAGTTTGGCGAAGCCGAAAGCGAGAGTTATGCCGGGTTTAGGCAACTTGCTTTGAGTCAAAACCTAACCTAACCCCACGCTTTAACCCCCTAACTAAAGCCAAATCGCATTAAAATTCCGCGGCAAGGGAAAAGAACAAGGCGAGTGGGGAAAAGAGGAAGAAGAGTGAGGGGCCGCCGCACGTAACACTCGTCTCTCCCCTCCCTACGAACAAAATGTATATTCCTAAAGAATGTTTCCCCTAAAACCCCAAAAAGGTAAACCGAAACCTACTCTAAATTGTGTAGGAATTTCGATCCTAGCGAAAAAATAATACCATGTTGGATGCCGGGTGTGAACAAAAATATAAATGGGGGTATGGGTGGGAGGACCATCCCCAATTAAAATTTTTTCTATATAGGTTATGTGTTTCATAAACGAATTCACATAAGAGAACTCGTTTATCGCCAATTTCTCGTTTTAGGGGGACCCAGTGTATTCCCTCGTACCTCAGTACATTATTTTCCCTTTTTACAAGTATTTAAAATCCCGTAAACATTAAAATCAACTAACTGTCCTCCGCGTAATTTGAAGTCCTCATGGGTATTTTTAAATTTCCCGCGTTTGAGGCTCGACAGTTTTCCCCCATCACCTATCACGTCGCTATCGACCCCCCGGGCGGAAGGGAAATAGGGGCCTTTTCCCTTAAAAAAAAACCCAAAAGCCCCTGCCCCCCATAGGAATGGATCCCGGGTGAGCAGGGGTTTGTGCCCCGCCTCCGGGGGTGGTGGTTTAACCCAATACTAGGGAGAGGAGAGGAGGGAAAGGGGAGGGAGGGGAGGGGAGGAGGGGGAAGTGAAGAGAGGACCTTAGATAGTTACACTGACGTCACGAAGCTCCCCCCCGAGCACTGGCTGGCCCGCAGTGCCTGCGGTGATGTAAAAAAAGGGCATTATTTCCCTGAAAACGAAGTAACTAAACCCTTACTAATCTCTTTTTTGGGGGGCTGTAAAAGTGTTTTGATGGTGTTCATTTTCAAACTTGTCCCCCAAATATTGGATTTTGGGATCTTTTTTATTTACTTAAAAAATGTAAGGAAAATGGGAATATAATCCTATAACATACCGGGGGCAAAATGGAAGGACATACGACTTGCTTGGTGGGATATAAAAGATTTTACATCATAGTGATATATACCACTAGCGTGGAGTTTAAAAAGTATATATAATCGCCTACCCATGTCTAAGAATAGTCAAATTTGCACTGCTCTAAAACACAATTAAGCACTGTAAAAGTAGTAAAAAAGAGTGTAGTACTGTGTGTGTGGAGGGGCAATGACTGCAGTGGGGGGAGAGAGGAAGCCTGTCAGGGCTCACACAATCTAGTAAATGGGTAGGGTTGATTAAACCCGATTGAGATATATATTTATTTAAAAGCAAATTTATGCATGGGGCAAATTTATTACTCAGAAAAAGAAATATTCAAAAGGAAGTAAAAAAACTCCGTTTCATTGATTGCTCCCTGTTTAAGCGGTTCGAAAGTGACGATTTAAGTTTTTTTTTAAGTTCATGCATATTTTTTCGTCTCATAATGGCATTTTTTTTGTGTGTTTTTTGTTTTTTGTGATAATCAAAAAGAATAACATTTTTTGATATAAACTGTCCATCATTTATCTGATAAATGTATTTTGGTAGGGGATAAATTACTATGGAAGTAAATTTTTCCCCGGGTTCCCCGGCCGCCCCCGGCCAGAGTCGCTTTGTTATTTTTTTCACGGGGTCATGATGATAGGCTACTATTTTTACTAAGCGATACCAAAACCTTTTCAACAAAATACCTCACTCTGGGGTTTCCTGTGGTGCGCGTGCGATCCCGGCCGCCCTGCTCAAGAGTTAACAGTCTGCTGGCCCATTTTACTCACAGCATAACTGACCTGATTAAGTGTCTATACCTGTTTAATTGAGCCAGACATGAAACCCAAAATTATATAGAATAAAAAAATACACGGCTGGACACAGCTGCACACCGCCCGGGCGGCTTTGTTTTTATCCCCCGCAGACCCCATGTACGTGTTCAGCCAGCCAAATGCAATTTACTTTCTACACTATTGCAGAGCGGGGACTAAATAATTGAAGTATTTAAAACAAAATATAAAAAAATGGGAAAATGTATTTAATTAAAAACATTTTATGAATGTATTTAAATACTAAATACTAAATACTCAATTGTATTTAAAAAACTAAATACTAAAAACAACAATTGTTTTAAATAAATTGTAAAAAAATTTAAATACATTTTTAAAAAACTTTTAAATACACCAAATTTTAACAGTCCCAAAAAAATGGATTTTCCCTTTGAAATTTTTCCTTTTTCAGGGCCCAAAAATTTCCTTTTAAAAAAAAGAAATTTCCTTTAAAATGGAAAACGGTTCACTGTAAATCGGGGGTTTCCAGATACTTGGGGGGGATAAAGGGAAAAATTAAATGATAAAAAAGTATTTACATTTTATATTATGATTTTAAATAAAATGTATTTAATTTCATAAAAGTATTTAAATACATGACAACCAATGTTTTATTTATAAATATTTCTAAATCAATATATATTTATATACGTATTTCAATACAAATTATTTAAATTCTGGGCCCGCTCTGACTATCGCATACTCTGTAATAAAAATGGCTGAGGCAGTGCTGAATGAAAATAATGAATAGTGAGTGTGTTCTTGCGTGAAAATGACAATTTTTGAAAGTTTTTGGGCTTTTTTTTTTTCTTATAAAATTTTTTTCCCCAAAAAACAGGGGACATCTTCCAAAATGCATTCTTCTTATAAGCCGTAAAATTTTGGGAGTCAAAAAAAATATTTGTAAAAATTAAAATAAAAAACAATATCATGAAAAAATAGACCGGGTTTTAAAAACTTTACTGTCCAAAAATCTTAAACACTTCTGGGCTTATAAATGGTTGGTCGCTTCAGATGGATTTTATTTCATTTAAAATAGAGAGGTGTTTTTATTAGCGACATAAAAAAAAAGAGAGAGGAGAGAGAGAGGAGAGAGAGTGAGGTGAGAGTGAGAGAGGAAGGAGAGAGAGAAGAGGAGAGAAGAGAGAAGAGGGAGAGAAAGAGGGGAGGAAGAGAAGGAGAAAAAAAAAAAGTAAATGTGTATTATTGTTAAAGATAACCAATATAACTGAAAACCGCGTTTGTGGCGATTGGACGTTTGAGGGTTTCGGGTGAAGCGGAGGCGGGTTGATGAGCCACCACATAAAATTCAATTGGTGTTTCTGGGCTTTCTCATGTCATTTACCTCACTTCTAAAAAAAAACTTTGCATTATTACTAGTATAATTCCCCGCTAAAAAGGAAGATTGCTAAGTAGCTAACGTGTAAGAGATGGGATTAAAAGAACGTGAAAAAATTATAAGATGAAGAAATAAGGGATAAAAAGGGCAAAAGAGACCTCTAGTTCCATCCTTTGAGGATTCCCAAAGGGAAAAACTTGGAACTCTCTTTCTGTTTTTTATTTTTCCCCTTTCCCACGACTAAAACCTTTTCAAGAGGGGAGGAGATGACACCCCTAAAATAAATTGGCCCCCCCCCTTCCTTATTCCTTCCTGTCTTCTTTATAGGATGGCAACTATGGGGCTTTGTTTGTTCTTCTTTTTTGCCCTTGGCCGTCCTTTATGATGTTAAAAAAAAAAAATAAAAAAAACCCCAGTGTTGACTTTTTTTATCATCCAAAAAAATGGGCCAAGGGCAAAAAAAAAATAAATAAAAAAAAAGTACCAAAAATTCCCATTTTAAAAGCCAGTCTATACAAAATGGCCAAAAAAATATAAAAGCGGGTGATGGGCCAATTTATTTTAGGGGGTCTTTTTACTCCCCTCTTGAAAGTAAAGTTGCAAGGGGAAAATGAAAGAGAAAGGGCTCTCGCTTTCCGCGGGGGGGGGGGGGGCATGCGTTACAAGTTCAGAAGAGCGGACATGAAAAAACGGTAGAAGATAGCAAAAGAAAGGGATGCCAGCGGTGATTTTTAAAATTGAAGACATCATCAGAGGAGAGGATTATAGATGAAAAGTTTTTGACTCAACCTGTTTAGGGGAGCTGTATAGTGGACCTCCCCAAAATGTGAGACATCTCCCTACATGGGCGGATAAAGGCCCCCGTAGAGGCAAGCAATGGGGGGGAGAAAAAAAAGGATGCAGACGAACGGACCCTACTCATAGAAAAAGTTTTAGATGAGATGAGAGTGAGATCTCCTGTTCAGATTTCGAAAGGAAATCCTAGAATGTTCATTGAGATGAGGGGGACAGTTGAGTGTCCCTTGAAGAAGAGGGGATAGTTGTTTGGAAGGTTTTTACGAGTTGATATGTGAAGAAATTGGATTTTTTAGCATTGAACCAAAAACGGTTTGCTTTGTCGCAATTAGAAATTATGAAAGACATAATTGGCACCCCGGGATCTCTCCGTGAATCACTTAGTTCCTGTTGAGTTGGACGTCTAAAAAACGACATTGAAAAAGAGATAGGAGTGGATGGGCTTTGAGTTAGACTTAGAAATCCACTGGTCAACAGAATTTTTTTTTTTGGGATGGAAAAATTAGCAGTTTTAGACTAATTTTTGGGGGGCTGATCCCAAAACTGATCTCGATTTGCCATCGCATAACATTTTTGGCTATCGGGTTTCCCCATTTTCGGGTTTTACCCCAAAAATTTTTCTTTTCTTTTACTCATTTAGATGGCATGATTTTTTATTGTTAGATATGGTGTTTAAATTTTTTTTGGAAGTGTGTTTAAAAGTGAGGGGTTTTTTGAGATATCATATTTTGTATTTTTTCTATTTTTCTGCAGTCCGTGAATAGCGAACCGTATTTTCCGGCGCATAAGAGCAGTTTTTTTCCTTTAAAAAAAAATGCAAAAATTCCCCCTGCGTCTAAGCAAAATGTACCCCTTCAATCACCCCTTTCCCCTGCCACACACCCCTTCACTCACCCCTTTCCCTCACCCCCCATTATTCCCTCACCATCACCCCCACCCATTCACCACCCCCAACCCATTACCCATCCCCCACCCCCTACCCTCCCCTACATAAGGGTTTCCCAATTTCGCAAACCCCCTTTTTTTTTTCACAAATTTTGCTAATAGGTGCTAAAAAAAAAAAAAAAAAAAAATGATCGGATCATCTTAAATGGGGTTAAAAACCTTCCCCTGGGGATGGTTCCAAAACGTGCCATATGAGGGGGGGTTGGGGGGAGGGGGCGGCACCCTTTACGGCAGACAGACAGCGACAGACAAAACACACAACACACACACTTTGCTTATATTATTATAGAAAACAATTTTTTAAATTCAACTCTTCTTCTTTTATCCGCAGAAATGCTATTAATCAAATTTCTTCAACCATAGCCCCGAGGGACCAGTCTGCTTTAAGAGGGTGAGCAGGGAAATGCCGAAAAAGACGGAACCGTGACGAATATGTGAATAAAGGGGCCCGGGTGACAAACGCTGCCCTGATTTCAGTGTGAATCGCCTTTTACCTGTACCCTTTTTGAAGAAGGGGCTAATCAACCCCGCGACTAGGAGATTCATAGGTGTAACCAGGGGAAAAAAACACGATTCCCACAACGGTGCCCTTCAAAATTTCAACAATAAAAAAAAGGTACAGATGGTTCTTCGGTTTTCTAAATATTTCGTGATCTTTTTTATTTGGCAACCCCGATTTCAGGCCAAACTTGCCTCCGAATAGTTTTGTGTGTTTGAATTAATCGGCTCTCGATTTTTTCGGAAATCATTGTTTGTTTTCATGTGTGTAGTGGGGGAGGCAACCTGCCCCCCCCAGGTCCGCCCCGCAAACATTGCTATGCTTCACACGCCATATATTGGTCATTTTCGGGTTTTTTCTATTTTCATCTTTTCTAAACCAAACCCCCCCCTTAACCCAAATAAACTGATTTAAACTAAGAATTTTGGCTGAAGTACGGTAGATTTTCGTTACTACGTGTATTGCCATTATTTTAAATTTCGCCATGGGAAAGGGGTCAAAAAACTCAGAATGAAAAAGTACACGATGGTTTTAGGTAAGAGTCCAGGGGTTTTGAAAGCCATACAAAATAATACCAATATCTATACGCAAATTTTCCAGTCTAAAAAACATAGCAGAAAAGCAAAAAAAAGGATACCCCACATAAAAACTAAGCATATGATATGTCCTAGGTAGCAAAAAATTAGGATATCAAATTTGGGGGGCCCTGCAATATAATGATTTATGAAGATTTGGGTTTCCCCGCATTTTTTACATTTTAAATAGTAAAATTTTTAATTCCATTCCTGCAGTAAATTGTTTTAGGTACTGTCTAATTTAATCATTGCTTTCCCCTATAATTTTTTTTTTTTTTTTAATAACTTATAATTTTACGAAAAAAAAAAAATTCCCTCAAAAACACCAATATTTTTTCTTCTTCGAAAAAACCTCTTTGTAAAATAAGGGTGCGTCTTATGCGGAGGTGCGTCTTATGCGCCGGCAAATACGGTAGTTTAGAGTGACGGCAGCGAAAGGGTTAAATAACATGTGCATGCAGAATCTTGCTTTAAAACCACGTAAGTTCTTTTTCAGGTGTGAACTGATTGTCTAATTCTACATAGAGTACGTGTTGCTGGTATAAACCACTGCACTGTACCACTGTGATCTAGCTATGGCTACAACATCCCATAGAAGGAAATGCTGTAATGACCCAGATATCTTCTGCTACATCTGTGGAAACTTCACTTTGCAGGCTCAAAGGCGCAACTCCAATAACTTTGTCAAGAAGGTGTATCTTGCCTACTTTAAAGTACCACTTGGAGACCAGGACAAAAGCTGGGCTCCTCATAAAGTGTGCAAAACATGTGTTGAAACTTTGCGATCATGGTCTCAAGGAAAGAATGCTAAGTTCAAGTTTGGTGTGCAATGGTTTGGAGAGAACCAATAAACCATTTGGATAACTGCTACTTCTGCCTTGTCAATGTTAAAGGTTTCAATAAGAAAACCAAACAACACTTGCAATACCCAGATATCCCATCTGCCATTCGACCAGTTGCACACTGTGAGGAAATACCTGTGCCTGTATTCACTGATCTGCTAGAGATTGATGTCGAAGCCCTCAATTCACCTGCTTCTACAGATGAAGATGATGAGACTGATCTTTTTAAGCCATCTGATGCAGATTGTGATAAACTTTTTCTGTTTGGTCAGCCTGAATTGAATGATCTGGTCAGAGATTTGTATTTGCCAAAGCAGTCTGCTGAATTGATGGCTTCCAGGCTGCAAGAGAAAAGACTGCTGAAACCTGGCACTAGTGTCTCCTTTTATCGTAACAGAGAAGCAGAACTGCAGAAGTACTTCCATTCAGATGGTCAGCTTGTTTATTGTAATGATGTTGAAGGACTTCTCACTATGGTACTGCCTGCATATGATTCAAGTGAGTGGAGACTTATTATTGACAGTTCTAAAAGGAGCTTGAAATGGGTTTTACTTCACATCTGAAACATATATGGTTCAATCCCAATAGGACACTGTAAAAATGAAAGAATAGTATGCCAACATCAAGATTGTTCTGGAGAGGTTGCAATACCATGTTCAATTGTTCATGGATGGGTAATTTGTGTGGATTTGAAAATGGTGAACTTTCTGCTGGGCCAGCAAGGTTACACAAAATATCCCAGTTTCCTGTGCTACTGGGACCATGGAGGTAGTATATAGAGGAGAGACTGAGGCGCGGAAAAAGTGAGGTCATTCTGGTCGGCCGGCGGCCATTCAACGATTGGCAGAAAGGCTGGTGGTAGGAGCCGTTCCCTTGCCCTGAGCTGACTATGCTGACAAGAAAAAACCCATTATAACATATAAAGCAGGTCACGAGGAGAACGTTGATAGAAAAAAGTATGATGTGGTGGTTGTTGTTGTAGTGATAATGTGGTAGTGATGGTAATAGTAATGATTGTGGTGAAATTGGTTGTGATGGTGGTTGTGATATTGCTAGTGGTGGTTTTGGTGTTGTAGGAGTGGTGATGGTGATGGTGATAAGGTAGTGATGATATTGTTGGTGGTGTTAGTGATGCTGTTGTGGTGGTGATGGTGATGTGGTGGTGATGGTGATGTGGTGGTGTTGATGATGGTGAAGTTGATGTGGTAGTTGTACTCAGTGGCGTACCCAGAAAATTTAAAAGGGGGGGCCAATATATATATATATATATATTATATATATATATATATATATATATATATAATTATATATATAATTATATATATATTATATACATATATACATATATATACATATATATACATATATATACATATATATATATATATATTATATATATATATATATATATATATATATTATATATATATAACTATATATATTATATATATATAATATTATAATTTATTCTTTGCAAAGGGGGGGCATGGCCGCATTCCCCCCCCCCCCCCCCCTCGGTACGCCACTGTTGTACTGATGGTGATGTGGTGGTGTTGATGGTGAAGTTGATGTGGTAGTTGTACTGATGGTGATGTGATGGTGGTGATGGTGAAGTTGATGTGGTAGTTGTACTGATGGTGATGTGGTTGTGTTGATGTGGTAGTTGTACTGATGGTGATGTGATGGTGGTGAAGTGATGTGGTAGTTGTACTGATGGTGATGTGGTGGTGTTGATGGGATGTGGTGGTGTTGATGGTGAAGTTGATGTGGTAGTTGTACTGATAGTGATGTGGTGGTGGTGGTGGTGAAGTTGATGTGGTAGTTGTACTGATGGTGATGTGGTGGTGGTGGTGGTGGTGAAGTTTATGTGGTAGTGTACTAATGGTGATGTGGTGGTGTTAATGATGAAGTTGATGTGGTAGTTGTACTGATGGTGATGTGGTGGTGGTGTTGATGGTGAAGTTGATGTGGTAGTTGTACTAATGGTGATGTGGTGGTGTTAATGATGAAGTTGATGTGGTAGTTGTACTGATGGTGATGTGGTGGTGTTGATGTGGTAGTTGTACTGATGGTGATGTGGTGGTGTTGATGAAGAAGTTGATGTGGTAGTTGTACTGATGGTGATGTGGTGGTGAAGTTGATGTGGTAGTTGTCTGATGGTGATGTGGTGGTGGTGAAGTTGATGTGGTAGTTGTACTGATGGTGATGTGGTGGTGAAGTTGATGTGGTAGTTGTACTGATGGTGATGTGATGGTAGTGATGGTGAAGTTGATGTGGTAGTTGTACTGATGGTGATGTGGTGGTGTTGATGATGAAGTTGATGTGGTAGTTGTACTGATGGTGATGAAGTTGATGTGGTAGTTGTCTGATGGTGATGTGGTGATGGTGAAGTTGATGTGGTAGTTGTACTGATGGTGATGTGGTGGTGTTGATGGTGAAGTTGATGTGGTAGTTGTACTGATGGTGATGTGGTGGTGTTGATGATGAAGTTGATGTGGTAGTTGTACTGATGGTGATGTGGTAGTTGTACTGGGGTGCGTTCACAAAGGCATTCTGTTCGTTACAGAATGCTACTGTACGGTGTACAGAAAAAAGTTCAGCGATTCCGTTTTCTCTCCCGCGCACCGACTCGAGGAGTTGGTTTGCTGCTGGGTTGCCAGCTCGCGCCACAATAAGGTTATGTAAACAAAGGCCAAAAAAAGCCTTTCCCCTTCTCTCTCCTCTTTTTGCTTCTTTAATATTTCATGTCCTGCTGCTATAACCTCTGCTGCATCAAATACAGGGTCATCAACAAGTTATTCTGCAAGATTAAGAATAGCCACAGCGATAAATTTCGACAGCTATGGCCAGTGGCGTCACCAGGCAAAAAAATTTGGGGGGCTTTAGCCCCGGGGTGGTGATGGGCGAGCGCAGCGAGCCTATCCAGCTGGGGTGTCGGGGGGTAATTTTGAAAATTAATCTGTTCCAGGGTAATTTTGAGGCCCAAAAAAGAGTAGAAAGTGGAATTAAGCTTTAATTACATGACACATAAATTAATAGTTATACCATGCATCATACCATCTATAATAATATAAGCGAAAGTGTGTGTGTCTGTGTGTGTGTGTGTGTGTGTGTGTGTGTGGCATAGGTTCTGCCCCCCGTGGCGGAATCCCATTATATGGCACAGTTTTGGAACCAGGTCGACCAGGGGAAGGTTTTAAGCCCACTTATGGAATGATCCGATCACTTCTTTTTTTCTTTTTTTTTTTTTTAGCAGCCTATTAACGAGAATTGTGAAAAAAAAGTGGGTTGCGAGAATTGAGGAAACCTTGTGTAGGGTGATGGGAAAAGGTGTGGAATGGGTGGGGGAGGGTAATGGGTGTGGGGTCAGGGTGAGTGAAGGGGTTTTGAGGGTGATGGGTGATGGGTGAGGGAATAGGTGGGGGGTGAGGGGAATGGGTAAATAATGGGGTGTGGGTGGGTAATGGGTGAGGAATGGGGGGGGGGGGGTTGATGGGGTAATGGATGAGTGAATGAGTGGGGGGTGAGGGTAAGGCTTTAATATATAAAATTTCTACATCCATGATTTCGGGGAAATTTAAAAGGGGGCTATCTGGAGAGTCTGTGTTTGGTGGGCGAAGGCCCCCAAAGCCCCCGCAGGAGCTACCAAAAAGGCCCCCCGGGGAGGGGGTTTTTGCGGTAGTTTTAAAACAAAATTTTGATTTTTAAATTTAAAATTTTATTCGTTATACAAAATAAAAAATTGCCATTTTTCTCTCTCCACAAACAAAACAAAGGAATTGCACAATGTATTTTTTTTGGTTTTTTTCTCAGTAAGGTTTTATTTGATAATGAAAATAATATATAAATAAAATTACAATTATTCAAGTATTTCCCTTATTGCACAAAAAAAAGGTACAGGGGGATACGTTTTAAAAAACAGAATAAAGTACATGATATGATAAAGTAATAAATGCCTTTTTTTAAACCCTCCCTTCCTTGCCTTCCCCTGGACCCACCCCTTTTAAACCGGCATACCACTGTTTTACCCTGCCTCCTCCTGTTTTACCCTGCCTCCCATCCCTTTCCCCTGGTCCCAGCCTTTAAACCCTGCCCCCACCTGTGTTAACCCTGCTCCCGTCCTGTGTTACCCTGCCACCACTGCCTTACCCTGGCTCCACTGCCTTAACCTGCCTCCCGTCCTGTGTTACCCTGCCACCCACTGCCTTAACCTGCCTCCCACTGTGTTAACTGCCTCCCGTCCTGTGTTACCTGCCTCCCACTGCCTTACCCTGGCTCCACTGCCTTACCTGCCTACCACTGTGTTAACATGCCTCCCGTCCTGTGTTGCCCTGCCTCCCACTGCTTACCCTGGCTCCCACTGCCTTTACCTGTCTACCACTGTGTTAACATGCCTCCCGTCCTGTTACCCTGCCTCCCACTGCCTTACCCTGGCTCCCACTGCCTTAACCTGCCTACCACTGTGTTAACCTGCCTCCTGTCCTGTGTTACCCTGCCACCCACTGCCTTACCCTGGCTCCCACTGCCTTAACCTGCCTCCCGTCCTGTGTTACCCTGCCACCCACTGCCTTAACCTGCCTCCCACTGTGTTAGCCTGCCTCCCGTCCTGTGTTACCCTGCCTCCCACTGCCTTACCCTGGCTCCCACTGTCTTAACCACTACAGCACCAGGACGACGGTACAGTGGTATGTACTGCAGGACTGTGATCATCCTAACCCTGGTGCTTAAGTGGTTAATCCCTGACCACTTATGGTCCATGTTAAGTAAGAGTTAGGAGCAACTGCCGTTTGGTGGATTCTCCCGAGTTTGATTGTGACAGTATTGGAAGAGAGGCAAATTTGTCAACTACTACATCAAGATCGAGTGAATCCACCACACCTTTTTCAATTGAAAATGTACCTAGACTGGTCAGCCGTTTCTGACCCATTGTTGCCCTGAGGTACGTTTTGGCAAGCTTCAGTACAGAGAATGATCGTTCACAATTAGCATTACTGACAGAGAAAGTGAGAGCCAAATGCATGAAAGTCCAGAGTGTGGTGAAACCTTGCTTTAGAGGCTTTAGTTTGTCTAAAGCACCAGAGATGGATTTTGCATCGTTTAATGTTTTCTGAGCAACAAGAACTTCTGCATGGAGGCTCTCACTTTCAATGTCATATTGGTCAGCAAGATATTTCAAATCATTTTCATTTAGAAAGTTCGGGGACGAAGGATGACAAGCAGATACACCAAGTAGAATGCTCTTTGGTTCATCAAACCTTTGCCCAAATTCAACGAGTACCTTGTCTAGGATGGGATAGTAAAGACATCTTTTACAGTGAGATTTAGGGTCTTCATCTCTCTCAGAGGTGTCTCGTTGGCCTATGGTTTCAGTTACAATGGATCCCAACAACCGTGACGATGGCTTCCTTTGCCTTCTTGAACTTGAAGGTTGTTGCTGAGCTACAGTTATGTTTCTTCCTGCAGGAAATTGAACTGCCTTTTCCCAAATAGTATTGAAATGGTCATCTGAAGTTCTTCTATCTTTCAGAACTTTTATTGTTTCCTGTGCCATGTTAACTGCTGCAGCAAGATCCATATCCTCACTCTGCCAAACCTTTGAAAGTGGGGTTGTAATGTCAAAAATTTCAGTGAAATTAATCAGTAAGAAAACAGTCTCAAATTTATTCAAAGATTGCTGAAGTCCATAAGCTAAGGCCTTCTCTTCACCAGAGCGTCCATGGATAGAAAAATCTTCAAGAGTTTCTGTCAGGATCTCATACCGTTTGAAAATTGCCTTAAGGGCATTATGGTTGTATTCCCATTTGTGCTGGCACACTTTGGGAAGCTCAAGAACTGGCAATTTCCTGTCCCTTTGGAAGTCTAGAAAGATGTCATGGCGTAAGGTTGAACTACAGATGAAGTTTATCAGGCCTGAAATCAAGTTAAAAAACTCGGCTACCTCTGGTAAGCAACCAGCAGTGTGGGTTATCACCAGCTGTAATCTGTGTGTAGAGCAAGGGACATAAAAACATGGATTTTTGGCTGATTCTCTAATCAGTGCCTGCACAACACTGATTCTGCCACTCATTACTGATATTTAATTCTAGCTCCCCAAGTTTCTCCAACAAAGCAGTAGCCAGAGAATCAGCATCAAGATCCTTTAAAGCAATAAATCCTAAGAATCTCTCATGTACGGTTTTATCCAACACATACCTAATACACACACTGAGTTGCTCAGTAATACTGACATCCCTAGTTTCATCTGCTATTACTGCAAAAACGGGTGCTGATATGGCTTCTTTGACTATAGTATCAGTCACACAGTCAGCAACAGCTTGCAAAAGAGAATTCTGACTGAAACCTGATATATATTTGGCATTTCTTTGAACCTTTTTTACTAAGTTACGAAACTTTACAGACTTCAGAGAATTTCAAGAGTTTCTGTCAGGATCTCATACCGTTTGAAAATTGCCTTAAGGGCATTATGGTTGTATTCCCATTTGTGCTGGCACACTTTGGGAAGCTCAAGAACTGGCAATTTCCTGTCCCTTTGGAAGTCTAGAAGCAAACATATTTCAACATTTAAATGAAACATCAAACCAATTTTTCTATAAGTGTGAAAAATAAGGTTTTGCTCTGGCATGGAAAATTGGATAAATTCCTTTTTTTTGTTTTTGGGTAGCAGGCTATTAGCAGCAATTTGGGGGGGGCTGAGTCCTTGACTTGGGGGGGCTAAGTCCCCCTTAGCCCCCCCGCAGTGACGCCACTGGCTATGGCATTTTGGTAGCTATATAAATTTTCGTTGACTCGTCGTTCACTAGGGGAGTGAAAAAACAGAATTGCGCGGGGAACCCTAGTGAACCCTGATGGTGATGTGGTGGTGGTGAAGTTGATGTGGTAGTTGTACTGATGGTGATGTGATGGTGGTGAAGTTGATGTGGTAGTTGTACTGATAGTGATGTGGTGGTGGTGATGATGGAATTTATAATTCATCGGTTCCTATCTTATAAATGAGTGTATATTGTTCCAATAGGAATATATCCGTGCTACTATAGCGTGCGGTCTACCGCACATTTTTGGGATATTTGCACTTCAGGCTGCAACTTACTATTGTTGTTATTATAATATTGTCTCATATCTCCTCTATCTACACTATAGTTAATACAAATATACACAATACTCATTCACTTCACTGGCCAGTAGCATACACACACTCTCTCTATGTAGTACATATAGTCATTTAAGTATTATAATTTTTGTACGTACAGTACTTATATTTCACTTTTTCATGTATTTCTTATTTATGTCTTAAATAAAAGTTGTAATATAATAATACATGTGCGTAATACCCATCCAACCTCCCTGGAAATAACACACAGCGCGTTGTGAGAAGCGAGTTCTGCCAGTCGTGGGCGGGGCTTCAGCCCGACAGCCGGACCTCACTTTATGGTGGAGCGCGGGGCTGGCAGGGCATCTCCCTCTTTATTCTACCTCCTTGACTGGGACAGTAGGGCTACAGTAGACCACTGGATGAAAAAGAAATGGTCACCAGAAACAGTTTGACGCCTGGTGACAAGAACATCATTAATGACCATCTGGTTGATAGGAAAAACATTGTCTTTCCCGCACTGCACATAAAATTTTGTTTGATGAAGCAATTTGTCAAAGCTATTGATCACAGTGAAGACTGCTTCAGCTATAATAATTGAGGCGCCGCGTGTAGAAAGGGGGCTAAGCGCCATTTTCAAAAAGCTGAGAAAATCGCCTTCAAAGTTTGGC
Organism: Chionoecetes opilio; assembly: GCA_016584305.1. Taxonomy (NCBI): domain Eukaryota; kingdom Metazoa; phylum Arthropoda; class Malacostraca; order Decapoda; family Majidae; genus Chionoecetes; species Chionoecetes opilio. The sequence continues at coordinate 187,670 of JACEEZ010026460.1, forward strand.
GATTTTCAAAACAGTGCCATTTCAAAACGGTTCGATAGATTTTCATGAAACTTTCACCAAAGCATATTCAAACAGTGGTATAACAGTGGGTAATACAGCAATAATTTTAAAAGTGCTCCTTTAAGTGTTAAGTGCACTTCAGCAAAAATATCCACTTCAAAAAGTTGCAAAAATGACCAAAAAGGTACCCAAACACCAAATAAACCAATAAAAATGTCAAATTTTTAGTGTTTCAAGTAATTCATACCATTTCCCAATATTCCAGAACCATTTACTTTTTTTACGGTGTAAAACATTTTATAAGACCTTTCTCATCTTTCTCATCTCATCAGAATCTTTCTAAGATTTTCTCAAGAACTACTGGCCATATGAAAATTCTAATGGTAGCGTTGGAATCCTCATAAAATTCCGCTCTTATTGGCATATAAGCCATACAAAGTTGACTCAGGAAATATCGAGCTACGAAGTGGTGAACGTAAATATTTCTTATTTCTCTTTACTCAATGTTTTTTCTAAGTCGTTTAAACTCCGCTATTACATGTATTTCTTGTTATTTTTGTCTTTCATAAGGCAGAATAATATCTTGCGAAACCAACGATATAATTTATAATAATGCCAGGAAAAAAGAATAATCGTGGTTGAAATTGATAACATAACCAAAACATTCGCCGCAGAGTCGGCTATTACGCGCAGCCTCGTAGAGAGCCCCAGACTGATGTCGCAGTGGCCGAAAAAACTTATTAAACTTTTCGTGCGTGAAAGGGTTAACCTATTTTCTACCATAAAATGAATCACAGGGCCATCGCCAAAGGCATTTTACGAACACTTTACCACCCAGTTAACCACTTACCGTCTCATAAATGTTTCCAAAACGTCCCAGTACACTGTGTTTAATAATAAAATCATAGATTTCACCTCGGTAATAGACAGTAAAGCACAATTCTTGGACATTAATGAGGGTGACGCTTTTCCAAGATGAGCTTCAGCTACGCACCTACGCATTGATGAAACTTGCAAGCAGCACTCCTCGGGCCTCCCCCTACTCCACACAGGCCCCATGTCCCCTCTAGTATTGGTCATGTGTGGTATATTGTGGTCTATTGTGGTCTATTATGGTCATGCGCCTTAGCGTCAAACCGACACACCACCACTTTTCCCCATCAATATGCACTAATACCATATGAAAACTTATACCAAAACCTTCCTGCCGATGTCTATTATTATAAAAAGGATTTATGCAGATTTACTTACTTCTTTGGGAGAAATTTGGAGAAATTAGCGCAAGTATAGCAGGAGACGTCCGAACCTCGCACATCTGTTTACAAGCTGCCATATTGCGGCGCGTGGGTGGTGAGGGTGGCAGCGCGAGCCAATGAGAACGCCGCGGCGCACAACGCTGCATCTCATTGGCTGGGGCCGCAGCTCGCAAGCTAGAAAGTGAATTCATGCAGACGCGGACATAAACACCCTTGCAAAGCGGCTTGAATTCATGCAGACGCGGACATAACACCCTTGCAAAGAGGCTGGAAAAAAGAGTGCCATGCTAAATGAATGTTCTGAAAGATTCAATTCTCAGCCTTACAGCTTTGGAGCTATGAGGTGCTAAGGGACACCAATGGATTGAGCATGTGACAACGCGTCGATTGGTACCAAAAAAGCAATTTTCAAGAAAATGGCGCTTAGCTCCCTTTCTACACGCGGCGCCTCATATGTTCAACCTTTCCAAGTCTCAGTGATGAGAAGAAAAAGGCTGGAATATTTGATGGACCTCAAATAAGAACACTCCTCAGGGATCCACACTTTGTTACAACAATGAATGCGGCAGAGGCTGGAGCCTGGAATGCATTCTCTGATGTGGTGCAGAATTTCCTTGGGAACAGGAAAGCTGACAACTATCAAGAGATTGTGGAGGAGCTGCTCTTGAGTTTGCAAGCACTTGGATGTAGAATGAGCATCAAGGTGCACTACTTACATAGTTACTTGGGCAAGTTTCCAGAGAACCTGGGTGATGTGAGCGAAGAGCAAGGTGAACGCTTTCATCAAGACATTAAAGTAATGGAAGAACGTGACCAAGACCGATGGGACTCAAATATGATGGCAGATTACTGCTGGAGCTTGATGAGGGACATTCCAGAAGCTGTACATCAGAGATCGTCAAAGAAGAGGAAGTTTATGCAGTTGTAACATGACCACAATGAATAGACTATTTGTACATAGTTTTGTTATCTTCACACTTCACACTTCATTCTTACATGCTAATGTGCACTCACTCACACAACTGTTTGCTACGACTCATTAAATTTTTGTATCTATGTATGTTTAATTCTTCCATTATGAGCATAAATTGCTGTTTTTTGCGATAATGCAAGATTTTATATCTCAAAAACCTGATGTGATAGACAAAAACAGATGAGATTTGGATTCAGCACACCAAAATTAGCTATAATCCATTGGAGTACCTTGTGCCAGAAAAATTGTATTGACCGGTGGATCATTAATGAATAATAGAAAGAGAGGGGCTGAAAGGACAGAACCCTGCCTGAGGAACACCACTATTGATAAGACTCAGGAGAAGGACAATGTCCGTCTACAGTAGCTGCAATAGAATGGTTAGAAAGGAAACTTAAGATGAAGGTGCAGAGAGGTTAGAAACCGAACCGAATGGGAGTAGTTTAGAAATTAAAGATTTGTGCCAGACTATCAAAAGCTTTTGATATGTCAAGGACAACAGCAAAAATTCCACCAAAACCCCTAAAGGAGGATGACCAAGATTCAGTTAGGAAAGCTAGAAGATCGCCCTTTACGGAACCCATACTCAGAACGGATCAGATAGAAAATTGTGAGAAGATACGTGTGTAAGGAGCTAGGACTCCTAAACCATGCTGGAATTTGAAGACTCGTTGCATGTTTGTTCCCATATGTAAACATTGTCACTCACTTCCTTAATTATTCAGTTCAGTTCAGTTCAGTTGTTGGTCGGGAGTCAGGCCTTTTTCAACGGCACTCCCTGGCATGTTTCTTCTTGCTGTCTGGGTCTTTAATTAGTTGTCTTCTCTTATTCTATATTTTAGTTTCTTTCTCTTTCTTTTCTCTTATTTTCTCTGGTCATCCAAAAACTGTTAATTGTTCTTTTTGCTTCTGTAATGCGAGAAAAAGGGTTAAAACTTTTGACTCATGATTGACGAAGAGTTTACGTTGAGTGGGAGGGGGTAAAGTAATATATAAATGTCGAGTAATTAAATGCGTCATTTTCCTTCACTCCTCAGTTCTGAATCACTATACAATATATATATTTTTCGACAATATTTTGTGCCGACGATAGCTGGTGACGTCAGCAGGCCAGTCGAGGAGAGAGGCAGGTAGCCATATTAGTTGTCTCTGTCCACGTCTCCAGGTGGTAAGACGTGTGGGGAGGAGTGGCTATCAATGGTCAAGGTATGTGCGGGGAAATGTGTTGGTGGGGATGTAGGGGTGATTGATTATTTTATTTATAGGGCCCGGATAGTTATGCATTTGCATATTTCATATGCAAATGCATATTTTGCGTGATTTCTATGATAAGTGCATATTTCCTAGATAACTGCATATAAATGCATATTTTGGTAAAATATTCATCTGAGCACAAGTGGTACTAGGAGGTGAGGTGAGGTGAGGTGTGGTTTGGTGAAGTGAGGTGAGGTCACGTCTCTTTAATCTGTCGTTTCCGGTCCTTGGTATTTCTGGGTTACCCCCACCCCCTGACTGTTGTTGCTGCAGCAGTCAGTCAGGAGCAGTGCTGCTGTGTGGAGCTACTCTCTTCAGCTGCTCGTGAAAATGCCGAAAGTACAAAGAAACCAAAATGAAGTGCTGAGATCATATGTAATGGAATTTGATGCATTTACTACTGATGGAAGTGTACTGTTTTGTAAATATTGTGAAGCACCAGTGACAGCGAGCAAGAAATTTCAAGTCCAACAACACCTTAAAACATCCAAGCACATCCGACTCGAAGCTGTTAAGTCCAATAGTGCACAGAAGGAGCAACAACTACTTCTTGCATGTTCCAGTAAGTCAGGACCAGATCGTTCCCAGTTCAACGCAGATTTGTGCAAGGCGTTTGTTTCAGCAGATATGCCATTGCATAAACTGAATAACAAGTGCCTAAAGTCATTCCTGGAACAGTATACTGGAAAAAAGGTGCCTGACGAATCAGCATTACGTAAGAACTATGTTTCACAATTGTTCAAGGACACAATGGAAATCACAAGGAGAAAGGCTTGTGGAAAGAAAATATGGGTGTCACTCGATGAAACCACTGATGTGGAGCAACGGTGTATTGTGAATCTTGTTTTTGGTGTGTTAGGAGATGAAACAGAGCGAGGCAAATACTACCTAGTGAATGTTGGTGTACTATCTAAAGTCAACCACTCCACTGTTGCTGGTTTCTTCAATGATTCTCTGCAATTGTTGTGGCCAACGAAGTTAGAGTATGAAAATGTTCTCTTGGTGTGCACTGATGCTGCACCTTACATGTGCAAAGCAATGAATGGACTGCAAGTATTGTATCCAAAAATTATCCATGTGACCTGTATGGCCCATGGTCTGCATCGTGTAGCAGAACTGGTTAGGTCAAACTACCCAGATGTAAATAGACTGATAGCCAACATCAAGAAAATCTTTCTCAAGGCACCTTCTCGAACTGCGAGATTTAAAGAAATCGCTCCAAGTACACCACTTCCTCCTTCCCCTGTGGTGACAAGATGGGGAAGCTGGATCGATGCTGCAACGTACTATGGGAAAAACTTCGACGTCATTGAAGCTGTTATTGCGACATTCGACCCTGAAGAGGCTCAGAGCATTCAGGAAAGCAAGATCTTACTTGAAACTGAAGGAATGAATGAAAGCTTGCTCTTCATTGCAACAAATTTTGCGTCCCATCTCATAAACCCCTTACTGACTTGAAAAAGGGGTAACTACTTTTTTGTCCTGGGCCCTTTTTCTTTGGGTTATGGGGGTTTCTTGTTTAACTGAAAATTTTTTGGCAGTCTGATGCTTACATGGAAAACTGGAAACGTTTTTGTAACAAAAAAAAGGGGATTTGAAAAGCTGAAAAAAGTCATTTCCAGAAAATTTTTGGGGTTTATCTATTTTGGGATGAGACGGTAAACGGGCCACTTCACTATGCCCAAACATCTATTTTAGGGAAACATGCCCCTTTCGTCTCGTGTGACGTAGAAAGGTTTTCTCGAATTAAAGCTATGCTGACAGACAACGGGCGGATTTTTTTAATTTTGAAACTTCCGCCCCCTTTGTCATCAAAAATGAAACCCCAAAAAATCTTAATGTCTGAAAAAAATGTCAGTCTATAATGAAAATACTTTTAAAATTTTTTATTTTTTAAAGCATTTTACTATTATGTTAAATCTTTATGTTTTATTGCTTAATAAACTTAACTTTATTTTTCTATTACTATTTGTTTTCCGGGGATAACCTGCATTCTTGGCTTTATAATGACATTTTTTAGTGCTTTAAAAATGCATATTTTGTCCTTTTTTTTAATGCATATTTGTCCAAATTTTTTATGCATTTTTTGCAATGCTTTTTCAGGGTTTTTTAGTGCTTTAACTACCCGGGGCCCTAATTATTTAGTTATAGCATAAAAGCCAGGCCATATTTTTATTTATGGGGTTTTTAGGGGGGCGAGGGTGAAGCTGGGGTTGAACCGGGGGGTGAAGCACGTGAGCTGTGGGAGCGGGCTTGGGGTTTTTGGGGTGAGTGGAGACCCTGGCGGGATACAACGGGATAAGGCCCTAAGGCTTTTTTTTCTTTTGGGCGGGAATTTTTGTGGGTTTTGATATTTTTATTTAAGAATCAGTGTGACGGGGGAAAGTTACCAGAAAACCAGTGGCCCGGGAAAGTTACCCAGGGGAATTTAGTGTGACGGGAAATTTACCAGTGATTTAGGGTGAAGGAGTTATAGGGTTACGTTTTGAGCACGAGCTGAGAGCCCGCGTCGTTTTATGTTATTGTATTAAGTAAAAAATATGTATTTGTGTTGAAAGGCATTGGGGTTAAAGGGAAGGGGGGAAAGGGAAATTTACTGGGGAATCAAAAAGTGCCCATAACTAATATTCTGATAAAGATTTTGTTTATTCAACCCAATAGAAATTTACATATTTTTTAATTTTTTTTTTTTTTCCCCCCTTTGTGGGTGGTGGCAGCGTAATAGCCGGGATTGGGGGAAGCCCTTCGATTTAACGTCAAAGGGTTAAAAGGCTATAAAGGGGCGCAACTTCTTCCACTTTCCCCACTCCAAAAAAATACCCTCCCACTATACCCTTTTCCCCCTCTATGTAAGGTTGTTGTAGCCCGCATTTTTCTTTCTTTCATTATTGAAAGGCTGGGCCCGGGAAACCCGGGAATGTTTCCCTTTTCCGCCCCCACGGGTCCCCAAATTAATTTTTTCTCCCCAGAAACTTCTTCTGTCATTTATTGTATGTTTTCATCCCTGGCACTTAAAAAGAAAGGTTTCTAAAGTTTGGTCATTGCGTATACTTCTTGCCCTCCCCCCTTCTTTTTTTTTTCCATTTTCTAAACTTTTTCCCATATTTTTTTTCATTAATTTCTTTCACCCATTCTTTTGTGTCCAACTTTTCCTCATTTTCTCCCTTATACTCTCCTTTGTTTTCACACCCCCACAACCCGGGTTTCCCTAACTCGTCTTTCTCAGATTTTTCAGAAAAAGCTTGTATCCATTTATTTTTTTTTTTCCCTCATCCCTCTTCTACTACCCTTTTTTCACTAGGTCTTTGGGGGCCATCAAACTAATACAAAACCTCAATATTTTCCCTTTTGTCCTTTTCCCCCTTTATTCCAAACCACGGGGCGCCCCCCCTTTTCCCCTTAGAAATGCTCCCCCCCGTGGTGAGGGCCTGTGCCCCAAAGATTTGAGGGTAAAACCCGATTTCTTTTTAACTGTGGGTTTTTTAAATTTTCCTTTTTTCGTTAAATTTTTACTTTAATTCCATAAAAAAGGAGGGGGATTGGGGAAAAGGGGGGTACAAGGCCAACCTTTTCCAAAATTTTTTCCCTTTTAAGATTTTGGGGAAATTTTTTTGCAAATGACACTAAATTAAACATTTTTTCTTTTTGTATTTTGAAAAAATTCTTTTTGTCATTCATTTTTTGTTTACCAAAATAATTCATTTCTATCTCTAACTTTAAATTTTTTCCCCCAAATTTTTCCGGGTTTACCCTTTTATTTGGGAAAATAATTTTTATTTTAAAATTTTTTTTGGGCAATCCATACCCCTTCCTATTTCCTCTAACCTATTTACTACCTTTTTTCGGGCCTCCTTATACTACTTGGCCAGTAACATTCCGTCTTCGGGCAAAAAAAAGTGTGATATGCTAAAATGGGGTCCTTAAACCCTTTCCCTATTTTTTTCTTCTAAAAACATGAAAAATCCAAAAAGTCCCAAATTTAAACGGGGTTGTTGATGCGGTGCACCCTTTTGCCAAATTTCCCCCTTGTTACATTTACTCTACTTTTTTTTACCCATTCCCAAATTTTCTATTTCCTTGGGTTTTTGTCTCCTACTATCCCTTTTTCGATAAATTTTCTAAAATTTTTTGGGGGGTTAAATCTTTACGGCTTATTAGTTCTTCATTTTTTTCCTCTTTTAAATACTGTCATAACCTTTGTAAGTCTATTGAAAGGGAACTACTAAAACCTCCCCTCCCATTTTCACGCTAGGGCGGTTTACGAAAACCCTCGGAGTTTCCCCCAAAACCCAAAAATTTTCTTCCCAATCCCGATTTTTCCGGGCGCATTATACCCCAAAATTTTTCCCCGCGTTTTTTTTTTTTTCCCCAATTTGTGTGTGCGTGCCTAAGCGCCGTTAGGCAGTGACCTCCGGGGTTGGGGTTTGGGGGGGCCCCCGGGAAGGTTAACTTGGGGGCTGTGAGGGTTTTGGCCTTTTTTTGGGCGCCCGTGGGGGGCGCAAAACAGAATTTCTATATTTAAACGCCGGGGGTTTAAAGGGGCTCATGCCCCCCCCTTTTTTGGTGTCCCCCCGGTGCACTCAAAAATCAAAGGTAGATTTAAAAGGGGCAGCAGCGTTTGGGGGGTTCTTACCCCACTAAAAAGTGGCAGAGAAAGGGTTTTTTAATTTGGTTTTTTACCCCGCTCTCAAGGTGAACTCGATAAACCCGGAACGGCCACCCCAAGAGACTTCTTTTCTTCTTGTGAACCTTTTCTGCTTAGTATCATTTTGTAGTCGTCTTTTAAAGGGCTCGTGTTCGAGCTGACATATATCTTGACGCAAACCACTCCCTCCCGGGCCTCCCATAAGAGACAAACGGGAAAACTTTTTTCCTTCCCTTCCTGCTTAGTATATATTATAAAAAGGCTTAGTTATAGCTTGTAGTTTTTGTTTTGGTTTTTTTCCTTTTGTTTTTTGTTTTTTCTTTTACGGGGGCACCCGGGTGTCGCATAAATAGGTAACCCCTCGAAATAGTAGCCCCCTTACCCCACCCCCCCCGTTCCTTACAAATTCCCCACAAAATACTCCTTTATAAGTGTTTAACCATGCCCTTTGTGTGGTACTGGGGTTTTTCGGGGTTTTTACTGGAGGAGACGGGAAAGAGAAGGAAAAGGCATTGTGACAGTTTTTATTCCCGGTTAACACTGTCACACAACCATCACTGACAAGTTTATGTTTCCGACTCACTCACTCGGGACCCAATACAGCACCGTTTTGGGTACCCCCCAACTCAAGCCAATCTCATCTCCTCCCCCCCTTTCCTACGTAGTGTTGGCCGAACCCAAACCCCCGGGAGGCGGGTCACAAACCCTAGGCTAACACCCAGTACCCATTCACTGCTGGGGACAGGGGTTGGGGCATTCAGGATATTTTTTGGGGAAAAATGAGTCTTAGAGCTAAAATACGGTAGGTACACAGCCCTCATTAACCTCCAGGGCTCCCATCCACCCCTGGGGGTTTCACTGCCTAACGGCCCCGTAGGCCCCCACACCCACACACAAAAAAAAAAAAAAAAAAAACGGACTAAATAAGCCTTTTTACAGTGTTTCTAATACACGAGTTTCGCGATTCGCGAGTTTCGCGCTATGCCTCCGGAAGAAAGCAGGCGCGAAACTCGGGAGGGTAGTGTAGTGGTTTCTTTAGTTTATAGGACCTCTCTATACAATATTTTAATATGAATAAATTATTTTCTATTCTAGTGCCCTCCGTGAATCCT
>JACEEZ010026461.1:0-38064 GCA_016584305.1 Chionoecetes opilio
CGGGGGCGGTAACAGCCTCCCCGCCACTTTTCCGGGCCTGAGCACCTTCCTCCCCTCCTACAGACTCCTCGTTGTGACTTGTTTTCATGTGAGTCTTCATGTGATGGACCTAGGGAGTAATATATTTTACAATATTTATATTGCAGAGGCGGTAGCAGAGTGGTTAGCGTCACCGGGTGGCGTTCTCAAAGAACCGAGTTATATCCCGAGTGAGACCCATAAATCCACTTAAATATTTCTGCACCGTCGAGTGGCCTAAGAACACCCACATGCTCTGTCCATTAATTCTACCTTCGATTGCAAGTGCATCAGAGGACACCGGGGGTCGGCATGAGCCTTTATAATTACAGGCGTCACTATAAAAATCCTGCCTGCGCCACCACGGGCGAGGGCCAAGTATCACAGCCCTCAAGTGAGCCTCCAGGGCCTACCATTCCAGCCCTGCAGGTTACTGCCTACAAGCGCTATAGGCATAGATGTAAAAAAATATATATATATTTGATGAGGGACAATATTTATTTGATGAGGGAGCCATGCGTAGAGGTTACCCACTCGCCCTACCTTCACAATAATGCAAAAATTATGTGCATTACCATGGTGCATTACCATTTATTTGAGCAGCAATATACATGTACAGTTCTTACCTGTGAGAAGGTGAGTAAACAGATCCCACAGGAGTAAGGCCGCTCCCCGGTGTGTCGCCGCATGTGACGCTTGTAGTTACCAGACTCTACAAACTGTTTATTACAAATGTCACACGTGTAACGTAGCTCCTTGTTGTGGTAGCGCAGGTGAACCTGTGGAAGGGTGAGCCATTGTGTAGAACCATGCTGATATATATTCTATGAATTGACAGTGTTTATGCTTAGCAGTTGTGGCTTTCATAATGAAAACTTTATAAATAAAACAGGATTTACTCCAATATACATTTCTTAGTAAGAGACTTACATCAACAGTACAAAAATGTTGAATAATGCTCAGATGTAAGTGTGTGCATGTAATACAATGGAAAAGCTTAACCTAGGAATACCACAGGGCATGTTGGTCACAAAACAAAAGTGAAGTTATAAATTGTGAGGATATCTGCTCAATGAAGCCTTATAAATGGGCATGCTTTAATTCTACATTTTCAGATAAACATTGAAAATCATTCAAAAAAACATGAAAAGAGAAACAAGAAAGGTTTACCTTGAGGTCATGAGATCGTGTGAACTGCTTTTCACACAGGTGGCACGGGTAGGGCTTCACCTCGTTGTGCTTGAGGTGGTGGCGCCGCAGGTCCGTGCCCGTCACGTAGGTGGCGCCACAGATCTCACACTCATAATTTCTTTCACCTGTAGAATAAATAAGTGAAAAAAATCAAGCTCAAATTGATTAACTTATGCCTGTTGTAGCAGTCTTTAACATAATTCTCTATTTATTTGATGTTTTCTTGAAATAATCTTCAAAATTGAGATGGAGATCATTTTCAATCAGTGAAAAGGGAATGAGTCAGCTTGCAGAGGAACAGATGGAAGTTATGTATAATGTGTAAGTCTAAAACTTGCACATGGACCATACGAGAGTAATTGGCTATGCCAAAAATATAGCTCGTTCAAATTTACATAAACAGAAAGCACCGCCATCTAAGCAGAACACAGTGTAGGGAAGAACCTGATTTGAGAGCCTAACCTTAAGCTTGTGCAAACATATTCTGGATATGACTAAATTACAAATGATATCTGGACAAGCAAATAATATTTTACTCCGTCAGAAATTTGATTATGTCACCATGAATTTTTGTTAAAATTATTTTCAAAGTTGTGATATATGATTAGATAATATACCAATAATTATCCCTAACCCTCTTCTTCTCCTATCACATACTGATCAATACATTACCATATCAAACAAGCTAATTTGTGCTTAATTTCAATCACACCTGATCAGTCTTCTGTTATATATAGTACACAGATCTCTCCTCACCTGTGTGTAGCTTGCTGTGTCTCTTGAGAGCATTGATGGCAAAGAAAGCCTGACCACAGACTTCACACGTGAACCGCCGCTCCCCTGTGTGGTAAACAAGGTGCATCTCCATGTTGGCCTTGCGACTGAAGGCCTTCTGGCACACAGGACACACAAATGGCCGCTCTCCTGTCAGGAAGCAAATAAACATAAAACTATTAACCAAACAATATTTACAAACACACAAAATATACACAAACATTCATGAGCGAGTGACACAGACATAATTATGTAAGACATAGATGTTGAATAAATGTTAATGTTGATTCAAGCAATAAAGATAAGATATTTAACCCTCTCACGCACAAAAATTTGAATAAGTTTTTCCATCCACTGCGACATCCGTCTTATGCTCCCTAAGGGGCCCCGCGAAATGGCCAGACTGTGCGGCGAATTATTTTTTTATGTTATCAATTTCACCAACGTGTATTCTTTTTTCCTGGCATTATTATATATCATTGGTTTTGCAAGAGATTATTCTGCTTATGAAAGACAAATAACAAGAAATGCAAATAAATAGCGGAATTTAAAACAGGGCTTTCCGAAAAAAATATTGAATAAAGAGAAATAAGAAATACTTTACGTTCACCACTTGTGTAGCTCTGGCGAACTTCGCCGAGTCAACTTTTTATGGTTTATATGCCAATAAAAGTGGATTTTTATGAGGATTGCCATGCTACCATTATATTTTCATATGATGGGCAGCTCGGACACGTTTTTAAAGGGATGACAATCCCGTGCTCACAGGCTGCCTGCCTGAGTTGAAACTGAGACACAACCCTTTATCATTTCACATCCACTCACCGAGAGAGTTTGCAATTATTTTTTTTATAGTCCTAGCTTGGATCTTTGACGCAGAAAAGTTTGACGCGATTCTGATAAAATACTTTATTTTTGGCGAATTTTTAAATGTTTTTTGACGCAATTCGCGTCAAAAAGCTCAGATGTAGACGGGCCCGTTTTGACGCGATCGCGTCACCGTGCGTGAGAGGGTTAAAAGATGTTTGTGGTGTGAATAAGGCTGATATTGAAAACAATGAAGGTGTATGTGGAGAGTTTGTTATGTATGTTAACCCTTCACACCCAGATCGTTCCTTTGCTATAAAAAATTGTATGTTGTCGAGCCATAAAATTACAAAAAGTAACTAAATATACCAAAGTAGCTAGTGGTCAAGGATACTAAACAGGTCACATCTATAAAATATTGCTTATATTCACTAAAAATTGTCTAATGGTAGCCAAATTACAGTGGAAATTACTTTCTGGGTCTCAAGGGGTTTAAGATGCGGGAATTAAGTGTGGAGTGGTGGAGGAGGCTAAACACCCTGAGATGGCTTGGGCACTTGCAAGAAGTAGGAAGATATGATATGACAAGGAGGATATGCTCAACGGTGAATACTATGGATGTGAGAGGAAGATCCCTGTAACCTAGAAAGAGTGTTGGAGTGCTTGGGAGAGGAGCAAGGTGGGAGAGAGAGAAGGATGGAGAGTGCAAGAGTAGAATCGGGTAAGATCGACTGACATCACGACTCTCCACAAGCCTACAGGTGTTATAGGCTCCAACGTAAGAAAAAAATAACTAATGGATGGACAGGAGCAAATGGAAACTTTTGCCATGGTCACCCTTGAGAGGGTTTCAAGATATAAGAACATAAGAAACATTAGAAAATAAGGAAGCTACAAGAGGCCGTGAGACCTACGCAAGAGATGGAATCTAACTACCGCTTTTCTTATTTCAGTTGTATTTTAATCATAGTTAACCATATTACAGGTAAAGATAAGCATAATTTTAAGCATGACGCAGGGGCGTAGTTTAGGCCTGGGCATTGAGGGCTATAGCCCCGCATGTTTTTATGAATAGCCCCGCCCTCAAATACCTTTTTTTATTTTTTTCATATGTTGTTTATTAATAACTTTTTTTTATAAATATATATTTTTTCGAAGTTCATTTTTTCGAGTGCATTTTTTTCAAGTGGCTTTTTTTCGAAGTGCATTTTTTCGAAGTGCATTTTTTCCTAGTGCCATTTTTTTTTTTTCGAAGTATATTTTTGCAAATACATTTTGTGTGTCCTTGGCCAGTCCTTTGTATGTAAAAACAAAAAACAAGTACTTATAAGACCGAGGTTTGATCAAATTTCAGTATTGAACAAAAGCTTTGCGATATACAATCTATAGACATCACGCCAAAGCTCCTCTTTTTTCTTAGGTTTTTACTCCTACGGAGAAAATAAAAATATACGAAGTTAAACCCCAACTCTGATTTCCTTTAAATTTTATTTTAATTTCATGTTTCGAAGTTTACCTAAGCAAATTACCGGAGCCCGTTTTGGTAGAGTACAGTGCTCACATCTATGTATTCATATACTCAAGTGGCGTACCCAGAAAATGGAAAAAGGGGGGGCCAAAATAAATATATATAATATATAATATTGATCTCATAGACCACGGTAGATATAGTGGTCTGGATATATAACTATTTATTTATTTATAATTAAATATGTATTAGTATTATTTATTTTTTTGCAAAGGAAGGGCCTGGCCGCGATGACCCCCCCCCCCCCCCCCTCGGTACCATTGAATATACTCCATAAATAAATTGCAATAATCTTTTAAAAATTTTAAGATCCCTTGGCTGGGCTAAGCCCAATGTTTAAGATCTAAATACGCCCTTGCATGAGATCTTGTGATAGAATGAATTTCGCCTTGTTAAAAAAATTGCTATAGCTCGCACGCCAGGTTTTGGAGACTCCGTGCATGGGTAACAAAAAAAGACTATAGTAGAATGATTCACTGTAATTGGATTCTTCCTTGCCCGTTCATAGTCCTATGATGGGCTGTGTCGTCCATTGTTGAGGCGGACAGTGTGCACGTCAGAGTCATGGTGGTGTCATATAGCAAACAGGAATAATCTTGCACGCTATTCTCTCACTCTTCTTGATCGAGGGCTGTGTGTGAGAGAGCCACAAGAAAAGTGATATAAAGGCGGCGAGCACTGATCTGAAGCGTGCCACCCCTATCAGTGGCATTGCGTCATATATGAGGGTTTTAGTGGTATTAATACGATATGTAAATGATAATATTATAAAAGAAGAGGCAAACCATCCACACTGATCGAGTGCGTCTCCCAATAGGCTCCAAGCAAGAGTGGCCGCGCGCGAGGGGCGATGTTTTTATGTTTCTTATGAGCGCGTGGCGAGGTGGCGCGACGGGGTCTGGGGTGGGAAGAAAGTGGTGAGGAAAGCAATGGAGCAACAAGGGCTTGGCTCCATCGAGTGTCCCCTCCAGATTATGGTGATATTAGACGAGTGGTATCAAGATTCGTTATTTTGAATGATTTTTATGTATTTATCTCACAAGTTTTCACACTTCAATTGCTAACATATGTACCAGCTACAATTATGCTGTTTCCCATTCCTCTATTGAATCATGATGGCAATACCCCAGGGGCAAAGAATGCGCATATTTGATAACAAAGGTTATGTTTACGAATGTTTTTATACTAATCAAACCTGTGGTATATAATATAGCAACAGCCATTTCACTTCATTGATATAGTTGTATTTATCTATTCGCCTAGTATTACTATCATTATAAATCATATTGTATTATTATTATTACTCATTATAATTTTTATCGCTACTTTACTATCATTGTTATTATCATTACTATTACTCTTAATCGGTTATTATCATTATTACTATTATCGTTATTATCATTACTATTAACTATCATCGTTATTATCATTACTATTACTATCTCGTTATCATTACTATTACTATCATCGTTATTATCATTACTCTATTACTATATCGTTAGTATCATTACTATTACTATCATCGTTAGTATCATTACTATTACAATCATCGTTATGTCATTACTATTACTATCTCGTTATTATCATTGGCTATTACTATCGCGTTTATTATCATTTATATTACTATCATCGTTATTCTCATTACCGACTATTACTATTATCGTTATTATCATTACTATATTACTATTATCAGTACTATTACTATTATCTTTATTATTATTAATATTGCATACTTATTAATAAATGACCACTATTGCTACTGCGAGACCTTTGAAGAATTAACCTCGTTATAGCAAATATGCTTGTGTCCGGGAGGTTACATCATTTCAACACTCGCCAGGTGTAGTGGCTATTTTGACGCTCATGGGGAGAGGTCTAAAGAATAATTCTTTCTGAGGTTTCATCCTTTAATTGACGGCGGGTAACAGGATGGGAAGGACTTGATCAGGTACAACAGAGGAAAGGCGCGTCACCCCTAACAGCAGCGACCTCCATAGAGTGGCAGTGGCTGGCCTCTGTACTCTGATCGACTTTTTACTTTCTCTCTATTTTACCTCGCGTCACTGGATGAAGAAAAATGAGGAAGACTTGAGGAAGATGATGAGAGATGAGATGAGGAAGGCTAAATGAGAGGCTTGGTGGAGCTGAGGCAGGGTTTGCTCGAAGCAGATTATCTGCCACGGCACACATTAGATATCTTCCCCACTTTTCTCTACTGTAATAAACTTTCCCTCATATCACCGATTATTAATTTGTAGCAACGGGTGACTGTGTGCGAGGATGACTGGTCTCGTGTTACTGTATTTCTTATGTCATTTTATACTATATATTTGAGTACTTCTTATGTTTCTTATATGTAATGTTTACCTACTCGGCGATGTTATTTAGTTACTAAAAGACACTTATTCTGAACCTAGAATAATTCTGCGTGGATTTTTTTGCTTCATTAACAATGGCGCGTTTTATTTATAATCAATATATCTGTGTAATAATGATTCTCTTTCACACACATAACATACTTCAGTCCCACAGGTTGTCACGTTGGGCTCTCCTTCCCTCTGGCACCTGTCCTCCAAACACGTGACATAAGACATAAGAACATAAGGAACTACAAGGCCACGAGCCCTACACGTTGTAGTTTTCCTGTCACCTAAAACTACCTACATCCACCTTTTCATCCCCCTCACATGAACCTATCCAGCTCCTCTTTAAAGCTCCCTAATGACTCCGCAATAACTACCTGTCTACTGAGACCATTCCACTCATCTCACTCACCCTATTTGTGAACCCCGTTTTTCCTATTTCCTTTCTAATCTAACGCTTTTCCAGCTTGAAAACCGTTACTTCTTTGTTCTAACCCTGGTTAAAAGCCGTAGAACTTTCCTACCTCCTCCTTTTTAAATCCCTTTATCCACTTAAAAACTTCCTATTCACAGATCGCCCCTTACTCTGCATCTCTCGAGGCGGGTGGTTTAATAGCCTGCCCAAGGTAACTATGTGCTAATACGTCAGCATATATTTACCTAGAGCCTTCCCCTCCCTCCTACCTCCTCCCTCCAGCCTGTTGCCCTACTGGCAAGGCGAACACTAGCTGTTTTCACTTCACCCTCTTTGGCGCGTCACACCCTACACTCAACACAAGTTCCCACTGTGTGTGACAATGCACCAAGATTGGACAATACATTAATGATGCCTTGAACACGCATTTTGACCTAAGACTGGTTATTCACATTGACTTGAAAAGGTAGTCTCGTGATTGCATAATAACATCGTATTTATATCTATTTCATCGTATTTCGTAACGTGTAGTTCTTGTTACTTAACACTACCTACATCCACCTTTCATCCCATCCATGAAATCGTCTAACTACCTTTGGCGGGGCGACGGGACGGGGACACACCCTCTTGGCGGGCTTTTATTCATCACCTCAAGCTGGTCGTGGCAGGGCGAGGCAGCACGTGACCTCGCTTCTGTCTCCGCCAACATGGTGCCTTTTACATGCTTCCAAGCGTGTACAGTGGGACAAAAAATATAATCGTAACATTTTACGTAATGCGTGAAGACCAACCATCTGTCATCCTTTCGTGAGTGAGGACTTTGAGAAACCTAAAATGTTTACTCTGATAACGAAAAGTTGAGGACAATTCTTTGCGGCCTTTTAGAGGTATTTTCAAAGACATTCTTTATATCCAAATTAATGATAAGCTGTATTTCCCCTCACTTTCCGTATTCGGCCAATGTACATTTTAATGAAAAGCTGATGGAGAAAATGTACATCTATGCTTGGGACTGGACATTCCGTCATCCAACAAGAAACAAATATTAGATCTGCTCAAGGCCTAAAAAAAAATTCACCCCCTTACTCGCCCCTCCCCGCCGAGCACGAGTTAATCCCCTCTGACCTGATCGCTGATTGGCGGAGACCGGGCGTTGACTGGGACCTGAACACTGATTGGCGGACGCAGAGGATGGGAGGACCAGTGGGACAGCCTCGTTACGTCTGGAGCTTATTTCTGCCCAGACTCTGCAGTGTGCTGGTGCCCGTGTCGCTGGACATACCTCTGAAAATGGCTTCCTTGGTTGAGTTCAAGAAGTCCCTGACGTCGCTGAAAATGTCCAAGTCGCAAATACTCCTGTTGACGAAGAAAGCCGATGCGTTGGTCGCCGACGCTCACGCAGTGGTCGACGTCATCATTGAATACATGAACACGGTAATTACATGCTCTTGTATTACGTGTATCTCTTACATTTCTTATTTTTGAGTTCTTCTTGTGACCTTTGCCGCTTAGTATCGCTTCATAGGTCCTCTTCAACTTCGTCTCCTTCGTTATAACTTGTCAACTCTTCCTTGTCCTCTTGGGATACTAAAAACATTTCATTAGTTTACTACTTCACTGCTTAAATTTACCGGTCTTTTAAATGGAAAACTGACGTACTGAAATCAATAGTATGTCACGCGTCTAAAGAACGTCCGGTATTCTCCGTCACGTAACATGTCCAAAGTATGCTTGATATCTATTCATTAGTTATCAGGGAGCTTTAAAAGGAAGCTAGATAATTTCATGGATGGAGATGAAAGGTGGATGTAGGTAGTATTAATAACATGAACTACCTCGTGTAGGTCTCGCGGCCTCTTGTAGCTTCCTTATTTTTTTCTTACGTCCTTATGATATGGTACGACATAAGATTAAGAAGGGTTGGTGTATCTGATTTGCTAGAGTAGAGGTGAAAATATGCCAGGCGATTTCTGTAGTTACAGTATTAGCGCCATCTTTAGATTTCCGTTGTTCAGGGATGCTTAACTGTCTTCGTTCTGGCTAAGTATGAGGTTTGATGTATGAAAGTAATTGTTTTTGGCACCTCACATAACCTGTTGGATCCTCGGGAAATGGATAGTGCATTATTACTATTATAATTTTTCTTTTACCGAATCCAGGAATTTATTATTTGATGTTTTCACTTCAAATATCTGTATAATCGTCCTTGAATTTTTATCTACTTCTGATCAAATACATTCTTCTTCTATATTAGTTGCTTCGGTTGATGTTGATAAGTAATATAAACTTATTCTTAGGTAGTAGGTATGCTATAGTGTGTGTCTCGCGGCCTCTTGTAGCTTCATTATTTTCTTTTGTTGTCTCGCGGCATCTTGTAACTTCATTATTTTCTTATGTGTTTCTTATTCTTGCAGGTGGAGGTCGCCAAGAAGATGCCCGTGCTCTACCTGCTGGACTCTATCTTGAAGACCGTGGGCAGTCCCTTCACGGAGATCCTGGAGCGCCGCATCACCAGTATCTTCTGCAAGATATTCCAGAAGGTCAGTGACGGCGCCTTGTTGTCATTATCTTGCATTATCTCCATCTCCTATCATCTCTTTATCATTGTCTTGCGCTTATTGTTGTCATTATCACAATTATCATTATTTATATATTCATTATTATTACTTCTAATATAATCATTATCATTATCAACAAAAATACACTGAAAAGCACATCAAACGAGTGAAGTTTTTGGTGATAGTTTAGCTCACTACTTTACTCAGCTTGAAATTACTGGCCCCGCAACTGTCCTAATATCATCATTAGTCTGACCTGCCATTGAAGATTAGGTTATGAGGTGTTTATGAATGTTGGAAAAAGATCGGGATTTTCCTAAGAGAGCTGGTGGTCCTGAAAGACAATAGCATGGGCAGAATTAAAGATGGAAGGTGGGGGCGTTGTGCAAACAAATTTAGGATAGCAAGCTACAGCAAAAGCCTTTACTGTATCTTGTACAAGCAGGCTCGACTCCTTTAGTTTAGAAGAAGCCAATAGAGAACGCATATTCTCTTCAAAAATCTGCCTTTTCCCTCTGTGACTAGAACTAAATAAGATAAATCTGTTGAGGTGCATTGTATGTCATGAGCTGTGACAAAGCATTCATGACCCTGGAAATATAGAGCATGTAAGCTCTTGCTAACCATCTGGTCTATGCATGCAACTGGAGATTATTGTCAACAATAAAAATCCATAAAAGCAGTAAATAAACAACGTAAAAAATAAGTGGGGTCAGGTTAGATAAAATCTTACGGAAGGCGAAGAACTTCTGTCGTGCTGTATCCGGGGGGGGGTCATTTCGCACACGTCAGTCGCCCACAAGGCCCATAGGTCGTTTCGCCCAAAGTCCAGATTCGCCCACTCGTGGATCCATTTCGCCACATTAGATAACTTCCTTTGACTGTGCAACGCCAGTTAGAGTTTGGCGTCAAAATGTAGGTTGGGGTTGTAGTAAGTTCACTAGTGGCTCGTTGTTCATGGTAATTATTATGTCTATCTTTTCTTCTTTTATACAAAAGATAGAACCTCTCCAAAATTTAACAAAGTCAGAATTATCAAATAAGTTCTCAATCACATCTCTCTCTGTCGTTTCTAGGGGACAGTCCACATCTCTCTATTCGCTCTCTGATGCTTAGCGCTTGCCCAAAGATTTTGTCGTCTGTAAGTTCACAAGATTCGCTCCACTGCGTTATTCTAATTCGAATCCAGATTCAAATTTTTCTAATCTCATTTATCGAATAACGAGTTTTCGTTACCTATATTCTTTGTATGTTTCTCTTGGGTTTTACTAAAGTTTTTACTACATTTTTGTGTTACCCATTTTTGTTGTGCCCTTGGCCAGTTCTTTGTGATGTATATATAAACAAAAACCAAAAAAATAGAAAAATATTTGTGCAGTGTGGGCGAACCAACTTTAGTGGGGGCGAACTGACTCTTGAGTGTGGGCGAACTGACATGTGGGCGAAATGACCGTAAACCGTCGTGACATACGGAAAGTTATGTATGTGCATTGGATTTCTCCTCCATATCTTATTTGGTCAATCTTAAATATAAATTTATGAATACTCCTGGCGACCTGGCAGGTACTATTTTACTCTCCGGGTTATTCTAAGCATCACAACACCTGATAAGATTAACGTACTTCTTAATATCCTTAAAGCACTTTGTCTATTTTCTGTTTCCATGTTGTATTGTTTCTGTCCCTTACATACTTGTCCTCTTTGTCTATTTTCTGTTTCCATGTTGTATTGTTTCTGTCCCTTACATACTTGTCCTCTTTGTCTATTTTTTACATTCCTATCATTTCTCTATACAGCACTATCGTCTACTCTTTCTTTTCTTTGCTCATATGACGGCAAACCCATCACCAATGTCTCCTTATGTCAGATCCGACAAACAAGGAACCACTCTTCGTATTCTCTCAACCTTCTTTATATATATCTTCGGATGCAGAGACCACACAACCACCATCATCTTCATTTAATGTCTTTATTTTCCCAACTTCCTTTTCCATCCTAGGTGCATTGCATTTTGAATATATCTACATGTATGTAGTTTTCATATCTTGTGATGATACTTTGCAGGGTGACAAAAGCATCCGGAAGATGTTGTTTGACGTTCGCCGTGGCTGGAATGAAAGGTTTCCCCCGAGACTTTTGATTGTCCTCGACCACAGAGTGAGACAGATGGATCCTGCTTGGCCGCTCTTCCTGAAGTGGGATAAACCCGGCGAGGTGAGATTTTGTTGCCTGTTTTATTTCTCTTATTATTAAGGCATGCTCTCAAAGTGTATGCATGAAATACAAATTCTGTGTAAAGACATCCATAGGTAGTACGGTGCATCATAAGTAGAGTGTTGGATAATTTCACTTATGAAGTCATGTGAAATAGTACACTTAGATGTCCGTTTTTATATTAAACATGCAAAACCTCCTTCAAGGGATTGCTTATTCTTCTCCTGTATTCAATATTTCACACACATCAGTGTAATTTTCAAGACTAAACTGCAATTAAGTTCACACTTAAATTTGTTTAGATGTTTTGTTTTGAGTTAAGGGTTTGTCTATGCAAATGATTAATCTTAACATTTCCCTTTCCCTGCAGGAGCTACACACACTGACTCCCACTAACAGCAGCAGCCCTGACACCTCCATAGCGTCTGTGAGCCCCCAAGACAACAGCACGGATCAGCCTTCTTTCATGTTAGTGTATGTTGGACGCAAGGAGATTCCCTGGCCGCAATCTCCTAACGTACAATCTTGGATTCGGAAGATGTCCCCCCCACCTCAATGTGATGCTTCAAGAAGAACTCCCACTGAGGATGTCCCCCAGGAGGCTCAGGCAACCTCGTCTCGTGACTCGTCCGTCCCTCGTACTCGTGTAGTCCCTGGGAGTCGCAATAGAGAAGAGACGAAATCCAAGAAAAGGCGAGAGGTGGCACAGTCTCCCCCAGACAAGCGGCAAAAGAAAGAGGCGAGTAGGAGTGAATCTAGTAGCATATTAAAAATGGCTTTCCATTATCTATGCCTCCCTTATCTCCCATATAGTATGCATAAATAATTTCCTTGGAACAAATGTTATGGTGATTATGCATTTGTATTGCTTTAAACAGAGATAAGAACAAGACTTATTGTGTTGTGTTAGTCTGTTTATCTGATGAACCACATTCCTACTGAAGCCTCAATTTCTAAAGATACACAAACTTTTTGGTACGTATTCCTTGATAGCTCCTGCAATCTAGATTTTTACGCATCTTGTTTAAAGCCGTATGTCCTTTAAACAGAAAGGGTTGGGGTTACGAGTAATGGGTACAGCAAAAAGACAGAGTGGCAGCATGCTACGAAGTAAACTAACATGGTCTGAATTGCACAAACAGCATAAATAGCCAAGTCAGCACAGAACCAAATTTACGTGCACTGTCACCTTCAATATTGAGGGCTGGGTGTATATATGTATAGAGAGATTATACATATGTAGAGTAAGAAGAGTATACTATAGGTTTAATAATTTAATGAAGCTAGAATGAAGATACACTTCACAAAGGATGTTGTTGTTCTTGGCTTCCTAACTCCACCGTGTGAATCTCGACATTCACCTGGAGACAGAGCTTCACCAGAACAGACAAGCTACGGTAGCTGAAGCTGCTCGGAGTGTGTGTGTGTGTGTGCAACTGGACTGTTGGGTCATTAGTGCAATGTGCGAGGAACTTATGTGTAGTGTAGTGACTAAACGGTTTCAGAAAGATTAATTGTGATATGGTAGGAATCTATGATGTGATAATCTGTGATAATTTTAGGTATTTTAGGTCATTTAGGCCACAGTGTGCCCTTTATTTTAGTGTAATTCATGTTAAATTTCATCCGTTTTCAACCTATGCGTAAAGTGGGTTGTTAATGATTGTTCTTGGCAATACTTAATATACGGAAAAATAACTGATGTATGGGGTAAATATTCACGGAAGAATTCTTAGCTAGTCAAAATTCTTGGACAATATGTAGGCTTTATCAGTATGTATTGCACGACGAGAAAATTCTTTCCTGTTTTTTTTCACTTTGTATGAATGCCACAATAATCTATCGATTATTGTCCAAACTATCGATTATTACCAAGCATGATATGAGCCTTTTTGGCTGTACTGGTTTCTGATACAATTTTTGAATTTATTGATGTATATACTATTTAGATGTATCGTACCTAACCTGGTAGCTATAAGCCAATCAATGCATGCTCTGTATGCTTTAAGACATAACAACATCCCATTAGCTATGCATGTATATACTTGATTCTTTTATGTAGTCATTCATATATATTTTTTTGTTACTACTTTTAGGTGTAAGCTAATCTATGCATGCGATGTACTTTTTCATAAGACATGACAAGAGCCTGTTGGCTGATGCAAGTAATACCTGATGATTTATATATAATTGTTTTTATAACTTTTGCAAATAAATTATCACCATTCAAGGAAACACATCTTTGATGACCTATGTCAATAGCACTTGTGCTGATATGATTTCTAGTGCGCTGTAAGCCATTGCATTTCAGTCCATGCGTTTCTGGAAGGGAGTTAAGCGCCACGGACAAGGAAACACAGCGAGGTAAGTACAGGTTAGGTGCGCATCTTTACAGCGACCCCACAAGCACGTTTCTGTGTCATATCGCTGAGCACGTCGCGAGAAACAACACAAGTACTTTTACTGTTCCAATATCTGTTTCATTACAGTAGTTTCAGATACTCCCATAACTATCACAGCGATCAAGAAGAGTTCTTGTGTACGGACTTAAAAAATAACTAAAAGCTGAACATACGTTATTATAAGCCGTTTGATTTTGCAAGTACGATCCTAGCCGTTCACAAAGAAGAAAATAAATGTAGTCCAGCTTTGGAATGATGGATGGTGTACCTCATAAATGGAAACAAACGTATGCTGCTGTCATTTAATTTTTTGGCATCTGAAATTATTTACTCTTACCGATACATTAAAGCTAGTAAATAAAGTAGGTGATTGAATGATTCACTCGACCTTAATGTGTGTCTTCATAAGTAGTTATAAAGTCTATTTCGAGTAGTAAAGATTAGGAGGCGTGGCAAACAACATTTCTGATAAATCATCTGCACAATGAGAATTGTCATTACTCTAATATATTTATCTACTTTTAAGAGCTCGGCGCATCATCCTCAAAGTCATGATTTCACCGGTTACATGAAGATGGCAGATCACCGGGCTATCCTTTCAAAAATTTCCTGGATCCACATCGACTCCAGAAATAAATTTGGCCAAGAACCACCTCTGGGAAAATTTTCATGCAAATCCGTCCGTAATTTTTTCCAGAATCCCGCTAGCTGGCAAATACACATACAGACAAACAGACAAACACACATACAGACAAACTAATCAAACCGGACCAAATCACCTCCTCGGCGGAAGTAATGAATATTTTGTCATACATTTTCTATATGTATATTGAAAAATTCTGTCATATTAGACTGGTTTGTACTTTTATCCAAGAAAATCTAGTTACCGGGTATGTTACAGGGTAAATTCAGACACTTTGCCCCTCTAGCCTAGTAAATTGATGCATTACCATATTTGTAAAACATAACAGCTTCAAGATATCATTGTAACCTTCCGCTGTATCACAATCTAATATCAGTGATTCCAACTCAAATATACTACCTATAATAGTCATAGATAAGTATGATAAATAATGGAATTCATACATACCTAATGCATAGGAAGATGGTTGACTCCATTTTGGGGTTGACACATATCAAACAGGGCAGGATAATGTGGCATAACACCATGGTTGTAGATGTGGGAGTTGTAGCCATGAAGGAATCCAGACACTGGTGTTGGGTGGTGTGCAGCCCCTGGTGTGGCTATTTGAGTGGCGTGCTGTGCAACTGTTCCTGACACGGTGCCTGAGTGAGCCATTGGAGGCGACACCGAGTGGCCTGAGTGAACGGCAACTCCGCTGTTAGAGTTTGGCACTGCATGAGGGTGAGGTGCTAGGTGTGAGTGAGGGTGCGAGTGACTGTGCGACGGAGCAACGGCTGGATGCATCTGAGTGGGCTTTGGTGTCCGTCTGACGAGTATTCTAGGGTTGCGGTAAGGTGGCAGCCTCCCCCGGCCACTGTTGCCGCCCTGAGCACCTTCCTCCCCTCCTACAGACTCCTCGTTGTGACTTGTTTTCATGTGAGTCTTCATGTGATGGACCTAGGGAGTAATATATTTTACAATATTTATATTGCAGAGGCGGTAGCAGAGTGGTTAGCGTCACCGGGTGGCGTTCTCAAAGAACCGAGTTATATCCCGAGTGAGACCCATAAATCCACTTAAATATTTCTGCACCGTCGAGTGGCCTAAGAACACCCACATGCTCTGCTCCATTATTCACCTTCGATTGCAAGTGCATCAGAGGACAAACCGGGTCGCATGACCTTATAATTACAGCGTCCACTATAAAAAAATCCGGCCTGCGCCAACCAACGGGCGAGGCCAAGTATCACAGCCCTCAATGGTCCTCCAGGGCCTACATTTCCTAGCCCTGCAGGTTACTTGGGCCTACAAGCGCTATAGGCATAGATGTAAAAAAAATATATATATATTTGTGAGTGAACATATTTATTTGAATGAGGGAGCCATGCGTAGAGGTTTACCCACTCGCCCTACTTCAATAATTGCCAAAAATTATGTGCA
This sequence comes from Chionoecetes opilio, assembly GCA_016584305.1. Taxonomy (NCBI): domain Eukaryota; kingdom Metazoa; phylum Arthropoda; class Malacostraca; order Decapoda; family Majidae; genus Chionoecetes; species Chionoecetes opilio. Next base: position 16,336 of record JACEEZ010026461.1, read on the forward strand.
TTACCAATGGTGCATTACCATTTTTTTGAGCATCAATAGACATGTACATTCTTACCTGTGAAGGTGAGTAAACAGATCCCACAGGAGTTAAGGCCGCTCCCCGGTGTGTCGCCGCATGTGACGACTTGTAGTTACCGACTCTACAAACTGTTTATTACAAATAGTCACACGTGTAACGTTATATCCTTGTGTGGTAGCGCAGTGAACCTGTGGGAAGGTGAGGCCATTGTGTGGACCGATGCTGATATATATTTCTATGAATGGACCGTGTTTATGCTTAGCAATTGTGGCTTTCATAATGAAAACTTTATAAATAAAACAGGATTTACTCCAATATACATTTCTTAGTAAGAGACTTACTCAACAGTACAAAAATGTTGAATAATGCTCAGTGTAAGTGTGTGCATGTAATACAATGGAAAAGCTTAACTTGGAATACCACAGGGCATGTTGGTCACAACAAATTGAGTTATACATTGTGAGGATATCCTGTCATGAAGCCTGATAAATGGGCCTGCTTTTAATTCTAATTTTCAGATAAACATTGCAAATCATTTCACAAACATGAAAAAGAGAATCAAGAAAGGTTTTACCTTGAGTCATGAGATCGTGTGAACTGCTTTTTCCACACAGGTGGCACGGTATGGGCTTCACCTCGTTGTGCTTGAGGTGGTGCGCCGCCAGGTCCGTGCCCGTCAACGTAGTGGCGCCACAGATTCTCACACTCATAAATTTTCTTCACCTGTAGAATAATAAGTGAAAAAAATCAAGCTCAAATGATTAACTTATGCCTGTTTAGCAGCAGTCTTTAACATAATCTCTATTTAATTTGATGTTTTCTTGAAATAATCTTCAAATTGAGATGGAGATCATTTTTCAACAGTAAAAGGAATCAGTCAGCTTGCAGAGGAACGAGGAAGCTATGTATAATGTGTAGTCTAAAACTTGCCATGGACCATACGAGAAGTAAAAATTTGCTTGCCAAAATATGCTCGTTCAAATTACATTAAACCAGAAAGCACCGCCATCTAGCAGAACACAGTGTAGGAAGACCTGATTTGAGAGCCTAACCTTAAGCTTGTGCAAACATATTCTGGATATGAACTAAATTACAATGGATATCTGGCAAGCAATATATTTTACCCGTCAGAATTTGATTTATGTCACCATGAATTTTTGTTAAAATTATTTCAAAGTTGGTGATATATGATTAGATATATACCAATATTATCCTAAACAACACCATTCTTCTTAACTCCTATCACATACTGATCAATCATTACCATATCAAACAAGCTAATTTGTGCTTATTTCATCACACTGAAATCAGTCGTCTGTTATATATAGTAGCACAGATCTCTCCTCACCTAGTGGGTAGCTTGCTGTGTCTCTTGAGAGCATTGATGGCGAAGAAGCCTGCACAGACTTCACACGTGAACCGCCGCTCCCTGTGTTGTAAACAAGTGCATCTCCATGGTTTGCCTTGCGACTGAAGGCCTTCTGGCACACAGGCACAAAATGGCGCGCTCTCCACTGTCAGGAAGCAAATAACATAAAACATTAACCAAACAATATTTACAAACACACAAATATACGACAACATTCATAGAGCGAGTGACAGAACGACAAATTAATGTACGACATAGATGTGATAAATGTTAATGTTGATTTTCAAGCAATAAAGACAGAGATATTTAACCCTCTCAACGCACAAAATTTGAATAAGTTTTTTCATCCACCTGCGACATCCGTCTTATGCTCCCTAAGGGGCCCCGCGAAATGGCCAGACTGTGCGGCGAATTATTTTTTATGTATCAATTTTCACCAACGTGTATTCTTTTTTCCTGGAATTATTATATATCATTGTTTTTCAAGAGATTATTCTGCTTATGAGAAGAAAAAATAACAAAAATGCAAATAATAGCGGAATTTACCGACTCCGAAAAAATATTCTAATAAAGAGAATACGAAATACTTACGTTCACCATTTGTAGCTCTCGAAACTTCCGAGGTCAACTTTTTATGGTTTATATGCCAATAAAGTGGATTTTATGAGGATTCATGCTACCATTATATTTTCATATGATGCCAGCTCGGGAACACTTTTAAAGGGATGACAATCCCGTGCTCACAGCGCATGCTGAGTGGAACTGAGACACAACCCTTATCATGTCACATCCACTCACACGAGAGAGTTGACAATTATGTTATTGTATGGTTCTATTCTTGGATCTTTGACGCAGAAAAGTTTGACGCCGTCAACAAAACTTTTCTGCGTCAAGATCCAAGCCTAGACCTTACAATAAAATAATTGTCAACTCCTCTCGTGTGAGTGGATGTGAAATGATATAAGGGTTTGTGTCTCAGTTTCCACTCGCAGACAGCCTGTGACACGGATGTGTCATCCCTTTAAAACTGTCCGAGCTGGCATCATATGAAAATTCTAATGGTACATTTGAATCCTCATAAAATCCATTTTATTGCCATATAAACCATAAAAAGTTGACTCGGGAAGTTTCGAGCTACAAAGTGTGTGAACGTAAAAGTATTTTCTTATTTCTCTTTATTCAATATTTTTTCGGAGTCGGGAATTCGCTATTTTATTTGCATTTCTGTTATTTTTTTCTTCATAGCAGAAATCTCTTGCAAAACCAATGATATATAATAATGCCAGGAAAAAGAATACACGTTGGTGACATTGATAACATAAAAAAATAATTCGCCACAGTCTGGCCATTTCGCGGCCCCTTAGGGCCATAAAGACGATGTCGCAGTGGATGGAAAAACTTATTCAAATTTTTGTGCGTGAGAGTGTTAATATCTTATCTTTATTGCTTGAATCACATTAACATTTATTCAACATCTATGTCTTACATAATTATGTCTGTGTCACTCGCTCATGAATTTTTGTGTATATTTTGTGTGTTTGTAATATTGTTTGGTTATAGTTTTTATGTTTAGTTTGCTGTCCTGACAGGAGAGCGGCCATTTGTGTGTCCTGTGTTCCAGAAGGCCTTCAGTCGCAAGGCCAACATGGAGATGCACCTTGTTTTACCACACAGGGGAGGTCGGCGGTTTCACGTGTGAAGTCTGTGGTCGGCTTTCTTTGCATCAATGCTCTCAAGAGACACAGCAAGCTACACTCCAGGTGAGGAGAGATCTGTGTACTTATATAACAGAGACTGATCAGGTGTGATTGAAATTAAGCACAAAATTAGCTGTTGATATGGTAATGTATTGATCAGTATTGATAGAAAAAGAGGGTTAGGGATAATTATGTATATATCTAATCATATATCACAACTTTGAAAATAAATTTTAACAAAAATTCATGGTGACATAATCAAATTTCTGACGGAGTAAAATATTCTTGCTTGTCAATATCATTTGTAATTAGTCCATATCAGAAATATGTTTTGCACAAGCTTAAGGTTAGGTCTCTCAAATCAGGTTCTTCCCTACACTGTGTTCTGCTTAGATGGCGGTGCTTTCTGTGTTAGAAATTTGACGAGCTATATTTTTGGCATAGCAATTACTCTCGTATGGTCCATGTGCAAGTTTTAGTCCCCCACTTACCATTATACATAACTTCCATCGTTCCTCTGAAGCTGACTCATTCTTTTCACTGAGTGAAATGATCTCCATCTCAATTTTGAAGATTATTTCAAGAAAACATCAATAATAGAGAATTTGTAAAGACCTGCTACAACAGCATCAGTTAAATCAATTTGACGCTTGAATTTTTTTCCACTTATTATTCTACAGGTGAAAGAATTAGAGTGTGAGATCTGTGCGCCACCTACGTACGGGCACGGACCTGCGGCGCCCCACCTCAAGCACACCAGGTGAGCCCTACCCGTGCCACCTGTGTGAAAGCAGTTTCACACGATCTCATGACCTCAAGGTAACTTTCTGTTTCTCTTTCATTTTTTGTGTGGGGGGGGGGGAATGTATTTTCATGTTTAATCTTAAAATGTAGAATTAAAGCATGCCCATTTAAAGCTGTCATTGAAGCAGATATCCTCACAATTTATAACTTCACTTTTGTTTTGTGACCAACATGCCGCTGTGGTATTCCTAAGTTAACTTTTCATTGTCTTACATGCACTCACTTACATCTGAGCATTATTCAACATTTTTGTACTGTTTGATGTAGTCTCTTACTAAGAAATGTCATTGGGAGTAAATTCCTGTGTGTATTTATAAAGTTTTTCATTATGAAAGCCACAACTGCTAAGCATAAAACACTGGCAATATCATAGAATATATATCCAGCATGTCCTACAACAATGGCTCACCCGTCCACAGGTTTCACCTGCGGCTACACAACAAGGAGCTACGTTACACGTGTGACTTTGTATAAACATTTTGTAAGTCTGGTAACTACAAGCGCACATGCGGCGACACACCGGGGAGCGGCCTTAACTCCTGTGGGATCTGTTTACTCACCTTCCTCACAGGTAAGAACTGTACATGTATATTGCTGCTCAAATAATGGTAATGCACCATGGTAATGCACATAATTTTTTTGCATTTATTGTGAAGGGAGGGCGAGTGGGTAACCTCTACGCATGGCTCCCTCATCAAATAAATATTGTCCCTCCTCAAATGTATATATATTATTTTTTACATCTATGGCCTATAGCGCTTTGTAGTCAGTAACCTGCAGGGCGTGGAATGGTAGCCCGGGAGGCTCACTTGAAGGGCGTGATACTTTGGCCCCTCGCCGTGGTGGCGCAGGCAGGATTTTTATAGTGACCGCCTTGTAATTAATAAAGCTCATGCCGACCCCGGTGTCCATCTGATGCACTTGCAATCGAGGTAGAATTAATGGACAGAGCATGTGGGGGTGTTCTTAGCCCTCAGACTGTGCAAGAAATATTTAAGTGGATTTATGGTCTCACTCGGGATATTAACTCGTTCTTTGATACCCACCCGGTGACGCTCACACTCTGCTACCGCCTCTGCAATATAAATATTGTAAAATATATTACTCCCTAGTTCCATCACATGAAGACTCACATGAAAACAAGTCACAACGAGGAGTCTGTAGGAGGGGAGGAAGGTGCTCAGGGCGGCAACAGTGGCCGGGGGAGGCTGCCACCTTACCGCAACCCTAGAATACTCGTCAGACGGACACCAAAGCCCACTCAGATGCATCCAGCCGTTGCTCCGTCGCACAGTCACTCGCACCCTCACTCACACCTAGCACCTCACCCTCATGCAGTGCCAAACTCTAACAGCGGAGTTGCCGTTCACTCAGGCCACTCGGTGTCGCCTCCAATGGCTCACCTCAGGCACCGTGTCAGGAACAGTTGCACAGCACGCCACTCAAATAGCCACACCAGGGGCTGCACACCACCCAACACCAGTGTCTGGATTCCTTCATGGCTACAACTCCCACATCTACAACCATGGTGTTATGCCACATTATCCTGCCCTGTTTGATATGTGTCAACCCCAAAATGGAGTCAACCATCTTCCTATGCATTAGGTATGTATGAATTCCATTATTTATCATACTTATCTATGACTATTATAGGTAGTATATTTGAGTTGGAATCACTGATATTAGATTGTGATACAGCGGAAGGTTACAATGATATCTTGAAGCTGTTATGTTTTACAAATATGGTAATGCATCAATTTACTAGGCTAGAGGGGCAAAGTGTCTGAATTTACCCTGTAACATACCCGGTAACTAGATTTTCTTGGATAAAAGTACAAACCAGTCTAATATGACAGAATTTTTCAATATACATATAGAAAATGTAGACAACATTTCATTACTTCCGCCGAGGAGGTGATTTGGTCCGGTTTGATTAGTTTGTCTGTATGTGTGTTTGTCTGTTTGTCTGTATGTGTATTTGCCAGCTAGCGGGATTCTGGAAAAAATTACGGACGGATTTGCATGAAAATTTTCCCAGAGGTGGTTCTTGGCCAAATTTATTTCTGGAGTCGATGTGGATCCAGGAAATTTTTGAAAGGATAGCCCGGTGATCTGCCATCTTCATGTAACCGGTGAAATCATGACTTTGAGGATGATGCGCCGAGCTCTTAAAAGTAGATAAATATATTAGAGTAATGACAATTCTCATTGTGCAGATGATTTATCAGAAATGTTGTTTGCCACGCCTCCTAATCTTTACTACTCGAAATATGACTTTTATAAACTTACTTATGAACTACACATTAAGCGTCGAGGAATCATGTCAATCACTTACTTTATTTACTTAGCTTTAATGTATTCGGTAAGATGTAAATAATCATATGCCAAAAATAAATGACAGAGCATACGTTTGTTTCCATTTAGAGGTACACCATTCCAATGCCTTCCAAAGCTGGACTACATTTTTCTTCTTTGTGAACGTGCTAGGATCGTACTTGCAAAATAGCAACGGCTATATACGTTATTTCAGCTTTGGTTTTTTTTTTAGTAGTACACAAGGAACTCTTTCTTGATCGCTGTGATAGTTATGAGTATCTGAAACTACTGTAATGAAACAGTATATGGAACGTAACAGTACTTGTGTTATCAGCGCGTGCTCAGCGATAGACACAGAAACGTGCTTGTGGGTCGCTGTACGGATGCCTCACCTAACCTTACTTACCTCGCTGTTTTTCCTTGTCCGTGGCGCTTACACTCCGTCCAGAAAAGCATGGACTGAAATGGCAATGGCCTACAGCGACTAGAAATCATACAGCCACAATTGCTATTGACATAGGTCATAAAAGATTGTTTCCTTGAATGGTTAAATTTTTAATTTTGGCAAAAAAGTTCTAAAACAATATATATATCTCAGGTATTACTTGCATCTGGCCACAGGCTCTTGTCCCAATGTCTTATGAAAGTACATAGCAGCATAGATTAGCTTACACCTACAGTTATAACAAAAAATATAGTAATGACTACATAAGTACATCAAGTAATACATGCATAGCCTAATGGGATGTTTGTTAACGTCTTAAAGCATTACAGAGCATGCACTGATTGGCTTATAGCTAACAGTTAGGTACGTACATCTAAATATATACTACATCAATAAATTCAAAAATTGTATCAGAAACCAGTACAGCCAAAAAGGCTCATATCATGCTTGGTAATAATCGATAGTTTGGACAATAATCGATAGATTATTGTGGCATTCATACAAAGTGAAAAAAAACAGGAAAGAATTTTCTCGTCGTGCAATACATACTGATAAAGCCTACATATTGTCCAAGAATTTTGACTAGCTAAGAATTCTTCCGTGAATATTTACCCCATACATCAGTTATTTTTCCGTATATTAAGTATTGCCAAGAACAATCATTAACAACCCACTTTACGCATAGGTTGAAAACGGATGAAATTTAACATGAATTACACTAAAATAAAGGGCACACTGTGGCCTAAATGACCTAAAATACCTAAAATTATCACAGATTATCACATCATAGATTCCTACCATATCACAATTAATCTTTCTGAAACCGTTTAGTCACTACACTACACATAAGTTCCTCGCACATTGCACTAATGACCCAACAGTCCAGTTGCACACACACACACACACTCCGAGCAGCTTCAGCTACCGTAGCTTGTCTGTTCTGGTGAAGCTCTGTCTCCAGGTGAATGTCGAGATTCACACGGTGGAGTTAGGAAGCCAAGAACAACAACATCCTTTGTGAGATGGTATCTTCATTCTAGATCATTAAACTCTATAGTATACTCTTTCTACTCTACATATGTATAATCTCTCTATACATATATACACCCAGCCCTCAATATTGAAGGTGACAGTGCACGTAAATTTGGTTCTGTGCTGACTTGGCTATTTATGCTGTTTGTGCAATTCAGACCATGTTAGTTTACTTCGTAGCATGCTGCCACTCTGTCTTTTTGCTGTACCCATTACTCGTAACCCCAACCCTTTCTGTTTAAAGGACATACGGCTTTAAACAAGATGCGTAAAAATCTAGATTGCAGGAGCTATCAAGGAATACGTACCAAAAAGTTTGTGTATCTTTAGAAATTGAGGCTTCAGTAGGAATGTGGTTCATCAGATAAACAGACTAACACAACACAATAAGTCTTGTTCTTATCTCTGTTTAAAGCAATACAAATGCATAATCACCATAACATTTGTTCCAAGGAAATTATTTATGCATACTATATGGGAGATAAGGGAGGCATAGATAAGGGAAGCATTTTTAATATGCTACTAGATTCACTCCTACTCGCCTCTTTCTTTTGCCGCTTGTCTGGGGGAGACTGTGCCACCTCTCGCCTTTTCTTGGATTTCGTCTCTTCTCTATTGCGACTCCCAGGGACTACACGAGTACGAGGGACGGACGAGTCACGAGACGAGGTTGCCTGAGCCTCCTGGGGGACATCCTCAGTGGGAGTTCTTCTTGAAGCATCACATTGAGGTGGGGGGGACATCTTCCGAATCCAAGATTGTACGTTAGGAGATTGCGGCCAGGGAATCTCCTTGCGTCCAACATACACTAACATGAAAGAAGGCTGATCCGTGCTGTTGTCTTGGGGGCTCACAGACGCTATGGAGGTGTCAGGGCTGCTGCTGTTAGTGGGAGTCAGTGTGTGTAGCTCCTGCAGGGAAAGGGAAATGTTAAGATTAATCATTTGCATAGACAAACCCTAACTCAAACCAACATCTAAACAAATTTAAGTGTGAACTTAATTGGTCAGTGTTAGTCTTGAAAATTACAACTGATGCGTGTGAAATATTTGTAATACAGAGAAAATAAGGCAAATCCTTGAGGGGTTTTGCATGTTTAATATAAAAACGGACATCTAAGTGTACTATTTCACATGACTTCATAAGTGAAATTATCCAACACTCTACTTATGATGCACCGTACTACCTATGGATGTCTTTACACAGAATTTGTATCTCATGCATACACTTTGAGAGCATGCCTTAATAATAAGAGAAATAAAACAGGCAACAAAATCTCACCTCGCCGGGTTTATCCCACTTCAGGAAGAGCGGCCAAGCAGGATCCATCTGTCTCACTCTGTGGTCGAGGACAATCAAAAAGTCTCGGGGGAAACCTTTCATTCCAGCCACGGCGAACGTCAAACAACATCTTCCGGATGCTTTTGTCACCCTGCAAAGTATCATCACAAGATATGAAAACTACATACATGTAGATATATTCAAAATGCAATGCACCTAGGATGGAAAAGGAAGTTGGGAAAATAAAGACATTAAATGAAGATGATGGTGGTTGTGTGGTCTCTGCATCCGAAGATATATATAAGAAGGTTGAGAGAATACGAAGAGTGGTTCCTTGTTTGTCGGATCTGACATAAGGAGACATTGGTGATGGGTTTGCCGTCATATGACAAAAGAAAAGAAAGAGTAGACGATAGTGCTGTATGAGAAATGATAGGAATGTAAAAAATAGACAAAGAGGACAAGTATGTAAGGGACAGAAACAATACAACATGGAAACAGAAAATAGACAAAGAGGACAAGTATGTAAGGGACAGAAACAATACAACATGGAAACAGAAAATAGACAAAGTGCTTTAAGGATATTAAGAAGTACGTTAATCTTATCAGGTGTTGTGATGCTTAGAATAACCCGGAGAGTAAAATAGTACCTGCCAGGTCGCCAGGAGTATTCATAAATTTATATTTAAGATTGACCAAATAAGATATGGAGGAGAAATCCAATGCAATCATAACTTTCCGTTGTCACGAGGTTTACGGCTTTCGCCCCTATGTCAGTTTTCGCACCACACTCCAGATTCAGTTCGCCCCCACTAAAGTTTGGTGCCCCACACTGGCCAATATTTTTCTATTTTTTGTTTTTGTTATATATACTCACAAGACTGGCCAAGGGCACAACAAAAATGGGTAACACAAAAATGTAGTAAAAACTATTAGTAGAAACCCAAGAGAAACATACAAAGAATATAGGTAACGAAAACTCGTTATTCGATAAATGAGATTAGAAAAATTTGAATCTGGATTCGAATTAGAATAACGCAGTTGGGAGCGAACTCTTGTGAAATACAGACGACAAATCTTTGGGCAAGCGCTAAGCATTCAGAGAGAGAAGTGACTGTACTTAGAAACGACAGAGAGAGTGTGATTGAGAACTTATTTGATAATTCTGACTTTGTTAATTTTGGAGAGTTCTATCTTTTGTAATAAAAGAAGAAAAGATAGACATAATAATTATCCCATGAACCCAACGAGCCACTTAGTGAACTTACTACAACCCCCAACCTACATTTGACGCCAACTCTAACTTGGCGTTGCACAGTAAAGGAGTTATCTAATGTGAGCGAAATGACTCCACCGAGTGGGCGAACTGACTTTGGGCGAAACGACCTATTGGTGTGGGCGAACTGACGTGTGGGCGAAATGACCGGATACCGTCACGACAGAAGTTCTTCCGCCTTCCTAAGATTTTATCTAACCTGACCCCACTTATTTTTTACGTTGTTTATTTACTGCTTTTATGGATTTTTATTGTTGACAATAATCTCCAGTTGCATGCATAGACCAGATTGTTAGCAAGAGCTTACATGCTCTATATTTCCAGGGTCATGAATGCTTTGTCACAGCTCATGACATACAATGCACCTCAACAGATTTATCTTATTTAGTTCTAGTCACAGAGGGAAAAGGCAGATTTTTGAAGAGAATATGCGTTCTCTATTTGCTTCTAAACTAAAGGAGTCGAGCCATGCTTGTACAAGATACAGTAAAGGCTTTTGCTGTAGCTTGCTATCCTAAATTTGTTTGCACAACGCCCCCACCTTCCATCTTTAATTCTGCCCATGCTATTGTCTTTCAGGACCACCAGCTCTCTTAGGAAAATCCCGATCTTTTTCCAACATTCATAAACACCTCATAACCTAATCTTCAATGGCAGGTCAGACTAATGATGATATTAGGACAGTTGCGGGGCCAGTAATTTCAAGCTGAGTAAAGTAGTGAGCTAAACTATCACCAAAAACTTCACTCGTTTGATGTGCTTTTCAGTGTATTTTTGTTGATAATGATAATGATTATATTAGAAGTAATAATAATGAATATATAAATAATGATAATTGTGATAATGACAACAATAAGCGCAAGACAATGATAAAGAGATGATAGGAGATGGAGATAATGCAAGATAATGACAACAAGGCGCCGTCACTGACCTTCTGGAATATCTTGCAGAAGATACTGGTGATGCGGCGCTCCAGGATCTCCGTGAAGGGACTGCCCCGGTCCCTTCAGATAGAGGTCAGCGGTAAGCACGGCATCTCTTGCGACCTCCACCTGCAAGAATAAGAAACACATAAGAAAATAATGAAGTTACAAGATGCCGCGAGACAACAAAAGAAAATAATGAAGCTACAAGAGGCCGCGAGACACACACTATAGCATACCTACTACCTAAGAATAAGTTTATATTACTTATCAACATCAACCGAAGCAACTAATATAGAAGAAGAATGTATTTGATCATAAGTAGATAAAAATTCAAGGACGATTATACAGATATTTGAAGTGAAAACATCAAATAATAAATTCCTGGATTCGGTAAAAGAAAAATTATAATAGTAATAATGCACTATCCATTTCCCGAGGATCCAACAGGTTATGTGAGGTGCCAAAAACAATTACTTTCATACATCAAACCTCATACTTAGCCAGAACGAAGACAGTTAAGCATCCCTGAACAACGGAAATCTAAAGATGGCGCTAATACTGTAACTACAGAATCGCCTGGCATATTTACCCTCTACTCTAGCAAATCAGATACACCAACCCTTCTTAATCTTATGTCGTACCATATCATAAGGACGTAAGAAAAAAATAAGGAAGCTACAAGAGGCCGCGAGACCTACACGAGGTAGTTCATGTTATTAATACTACCTACATCCACCTTTCATCTCCATCCATGAAATTATCTAGCTTCCTTTTAAAGCTCCCTGATAACTAATGAATAGATATCAAGCATACTTTGGACATGTTACGTGACGGAGAATACCGGACGTTCTTTAGACGCGTGACATACTATTGATTTCAGTACGTCAGTTTTCCATTTAAAAGACCGGTAAATTTAAGCAGTGAAGTAGTAAACTAATGAAAATGTTTTTAGTATCCCAAGAGACAAGGGAAGAGTTGACAAGTTTATTAACGAAGGAGACGAAGTTGAAGAGGACCTATGAAGCGATACTAAGCGGCAAAGGTCACAAGAAGAACTCAAAAATAAGAAATGTAAGAGATACACGTAATACAAGAGCATGTAATTACCGTGTTCATGTATTCAATGATGACGTCGACCACTGCGTGAGCGTCGGCGACCAACGCATCGGCTTTCTTCGTCAACAGGAGTATTTGCGACTTGGACATTTTCAGCGACGTCAGGGACTTCTTGAACTCAACCAAGGAAGCCATTTTCAGAGGTATGTCCAGCGACACGGGCACCAGCACACTGCAGAGTCTGGGCAGAAATAAGCTCCAGACGTAACGAGGCTGTCCCACTGGTCCTCCCATCCTCTGCGTCCGCCAATCAGTGTTCAGGTCCCAGTCAACGCCCGGTCTCCGCCAATCAGCGATCAGGTCACAGGGGATTAACTCGTGCTCGGCGGGGAGGGGCGAGTAAGGGGGTGAATTTTTTTTTAGGCCTTGAGCAGATCTAATATTTGTTTCTTGTTGGATGACGGAATGTCCAGTCCCAAGCATAGATGTACATTTTCTCCATCAGCTTTTCATTAAAATGTACATTGGCCGAATACGGAAAGTGAGGGGAAATACAGCTTATCATTAATTTGGATATAAAGAATGTCTTTGAAAATACCTCTAAAAGGCCGCAAAGAATTGTCCTCAACTTTTCGTTATCAGAGTAAACATTTTAGGTTTCTCAAAGTCCCCCTCACTCACGAAAGGCTGACAGATTTTTGGTGCTTCACGACTTACGTCGAATGTTACGATTATATTTTTTTTGTCCCACTGTACACGCTTGGAAGCATGTAAAGGCACATGTTGGCGAGACAGAAGCGAGGTCACGTGCTACCTCGCCCGCCACGACCAGCTTGAGGTGATGATAAAAGACCGCCAAGAGGGTGTGTCCCCGTCCCGTCGCCCCGCCAAAGGAGACTTAGACATTTCATGGATGGGGATGAAAGGTGGATGTCAAGGTAGTTGTTGCGTTAAACAAGAACTACACGTACGAAATAACGATGAAATATATATAAATACGATGTTATAAGGCAATCAGAACTACCTTTCAGTCATGTGAATAAAGTCCTCTTAGTCCAAAATGCTGTGTTTCAAGGATTCATTTAATGTTTGGTCTCAATCTTGGTTGGCATTGTCACACACCGTGGAGACTTGGTGTTGGTGTGGGTGTGACGCGCCAAGAGGGTGAAGTGAAAACAGCTAGGTGTTGCCGCCTTGCATCAGGTCACAGGCTGGAGGAGGAGGAGGGAGGGCAGCTCTAGGTACATATATGCTGACTGTATTAGCACATATTTTACCTTGGGCGAGGCTATTAACCACCGTCACCGAGAGATGCCGAGTAAGGGGCGATCTGATGAAGTTGTTAAGTGGATAAAGGGATTTAATAAAGGAGAGGTAGGAAAAGGTTTCTTACGGCTTTTAACAGGGTTAGAAACAAGAAGTAACGGTTTTCAGCTGGAAAAGCGTAGATTTAGAAAGGAATAGGGAAAAACTGGTTCACAAATAGGGTGGTGAATGATGGAATGGTCTCAGTAGACAGGTAGTTAGTGCGGAGTCATTAGGGAGCTTTAAAGAGGAGCTGGATAGGTTCATGATGGGGATGAAAGGTGGATGTAGTAGTGTTAGGTGACAGGAACTACCACGTGTAGGCCTCGTGGCACTCTTGTAGCTTCCTTCTATGTTCTTATGTCACGTGTTTTGGGAAGACAGGTGCAGAGGGAAGGAGAGCCAACGTGACAACCCTGTGGACTGAGTATGTTATGTGTGTGAAGATAATCATTGTTACAACAGATATATTGATATGAATAAACGCACATTGTTTAATGAACCAAAAATCCACCGCTAGAATTATTATAGGTAGAATAAGTGTCTTTTAGGTAAATAACATCGCCGAGTAGGTAAACATTACATATAAGAACATAAGAAAGTACTCAATATATAAGTATAAATTACATAAGAATACAGGTAACACGAGACCAGTCATCCTCGCACACAGTCACCCGTTTGCTACAAATAAGCGGCCACACACACACCTGCCGCCTCTAGCACGCCCTTTCTCGCCGGACAGGCCGCGCCGGTGTGTGTGGCGGCTTAATAATCGTGATAGCGGAAAGGTTTATACAGTAGAAGAAGATGGGAAGATATCTTATGTGTGCGTGGCATATAATCTGCTTCGAGCAACCCTGCCTCCCCTCCACCAAGCCTTCCTCATTAAGCCTTCCTCATCTCATCCTCCTCATCATCTTCCTCAAGTCTTCCTCATTTCTCTCATCCAGTGACGCCGAGGTAAAATAGAGAGAAAAGTAAACGTCGATCAGAGTTACAGAGGCCAGCCACGGCCACTCCTATGGAGGTCGCTGCTGTTAGGGGTGACGCGCCTTTCCTCTGTTGACCTCAGTTAAGTCCTTCTCCACCTGTTACCCGCCGTCAATTAAAGGATTAAAACCTCAAGCAAAGAATTCATTCTTTAAGACCTCTCCCCCATGAGCGCTCAAAAATAGCCACTACAAACTGGCGAGTTTGTTGAAATGAGTCACCTCCCGACACAAGCATATTTGCTAAACGAGTAATTCTTCAAAGGTCCTGAGTACAATAAGNAAACCCGGGCTTTTCCGTCGGCCGGACAGGCCGCGCCGGATGTGTGTGGGGCCGCTAATAATCGTTGATATGCGGGAAAGGTTTATTACAGTAGAAGAAAGATGGGGAAGATATCTAATGTGTGCGTGGCATATAATCTGCTTCGAGCAACCCTGCCTCCCCTCCACCAAGCCTTCCTCATTTAGCCTTCCTCATCTCATCCTCCTCAAGTCTTCCTCATTTCTCTCATCCAGTGACGCCGAGGTAAAATAGAGAGAAAAGTAAACGTCGATCAGAGTTACAGAGGCGAGCCACGGCCACTCCTATGGAGGTCGCTGCTGCTAGGGGTGACGCGCCCTTCCTCTGTTGACCTGATTTAAGTCCTTCCCACCTGTTACCCGCCGTCAATTAAAGGATGAAAACCTCAAGAAAGGATTATTCTTTAAGACCTCTCCCCCATGAGCGTTCAAAATAGCCACTACAACCTGGCGAGTTTGTTGAAATGATGTCACCTCCCGACACAAGCATATTTGCTATAACGAGTAAATTCTTCAAAGGTCCTGAGTAGCAATAAGTGGTCATTTTATTAATAAGTAGCAATAGTAATAATAATAAAGATGATAGTAATAGTAATGATAATAGTAATATAGTAATGATAATAACGCTAATAGTAATAGTACGGTAATGATAATAACGATGATAGTAATAGTAATGATAATAACGATGATAGTAATAGCAATGATAATAACGATGATAGTAATAGTAATGATAATAACGATGATAGTAATAGTAATGATAATAACGATGATAGTAATAGTAATGATAATAACGATGATAGTAATAGCAATGATAATAACGATGATAGTAATAGTAATGATAATAACGATGATTGTAATAGTAATGATAATAACGATGATAGTAATAGTAATGTAAAACGCTAATAGTAATTAGTTAATGATAATAACGATGATTGAATAGTAATGATAATATAACGATGATGTAATAGTAATGATAATAACGATGATAGTAATAGCAATTATAATAACGATGATTAGTAATAGTAATGATATAACGATGATAGTAAAGTAATGATATAACCGATGATAGTAATCGTAATGATAATAACATGATAGTAAATAGTAATGATAATAACGATGATAGTAATAGTAATGATCAATAACGATGATAGTAATAGTAATGATAAGAACGATGATAGTAATAGTAATGGATAATAACAGTGATAACTAATAGTAGTAATGATAATAACGGATAATAGTAATAATTGAATAATAACGATGAGCGTAATAGTAAATGATAATAACAAATGATAGTAATAGTAGCGATAAAAACTATAAAGATGTTAATAAGTAATAATAATAATATTGATTTTATAATGATAGTAATAATAGGCGAATAAGAGCAATACAACTATTATCAATGGAATGAAATGGTGTGCTAGATTATATACACAGGTTTGATTAGTATAACACATCGTAAACATAACCTTTGTTATCAAAATATGCTGCATTCTTTGTCCGGGTATTGCACTCATGATCAATAGAGGTTATAAAGGGCTGTGTAATGTTCGTCGCGTTGGATAAGAGTAACACACAAGTTTTGTGAAAGGTTACATCCCGGGGAATAGTTGTAGGCAGAGGGAAACACAGTAGTTCTGGCTGGGCGAGGTCACTCAGGTCGTCACGGCCTCTTACCTACGTATGTGGCACCCTATATTTAGATGGGTCTCCTGAGGCAATAATATTTGTGCAATTCGCGGTCCTGCCAATTTTTTTGGTTTACCAGGGAGTCGATCCCACCCTGGTTACGTGTGAATTATTGACCTGAAGTGTAGATGTTCTGCACGAATTTACTTTTTATCTGGATGAAAGATCCTGCTCAAGTGATTGATGTAATTAGAGATACCAGGTGGGTTGTGAATGTGAATGTATACAAACCCGATGCGCGTGTGTGTGTGTATGTGTGGTGTCGGTGGATGAAAGCACATGATGGGAAAGCACTAATTGTAGCTAGTACATTATGTTAAGCAATTGAAGTGTGAACACTTGTGAGAAAAAATACAAAAATCATCAAAATTAATGAATCTTGATACTATAGTCTAATATCACATAATGGTGGGAGGGGCCACGCGAGGAGCCAAGGCCCCCCTTGTTCTCCATTGCTCTTCCTCCACCAGGCTTCCTCCACCCCAGACCCCGTAGCGCCACCTCGCACGCGCTCAGTAAGAACATAAAGAACATCGCCAATCGCGCCGCGGCCACTCTTGCTGGGAGCCTATTGGGAGGATCGCACTCGATCATGTGTGGATGGTTTGCCTCTGTTTGTATACTATTATCATACATATCGTATTACTTACCACTAAACCCTCATGATATGAAGGCATGCACTAGAGGGGTGGCACGCTTTCAGATCAGTGCGCCGCCCTTTATATCACCGTTTCTGTTTTATTTTGCTCGCTCACACCACAGCCTCGATCAAGAAGAGTTAGAGAATAGCGTGCAAGATATCTGTTTCTATAGACCACCACCATGGGACCTCTGACGTGCCCACTGTTCGCTAACCAATGACGACACATGCCCATCAATAGGACTAGAACGGGGCAAGGTAAAGGATATCCATTACAGTGAATCATTCTACTAGAGTCTTTTTTGTTTACCCATGCCACGGAAGTCTTCCAAACATGGCGTGCGAGCTATAGTCAATTTTTTTAAACGAGGCACAGAACCTTACATTCTATCTTAAGATCTCATGCAAGGGGCGTATTTAGGATCTTGAATCATTGGGGGCTTAGCCCAGCCAAGAGACTAAAATTTTTTACAAGATTATTTTCAAATTTATTATGAGTATATTCAAATGGCGTACCGATGGGGGGGGGGGCATTCGGCGCATGGGCCCTTCCCTTTGCAAAAAAATAAATAATAGTAATACATATTTATTATAAATAAATTAAATATTATGTATCAACCCCCCCTGACCACTATATCTACAGGGTCTACGATATATATATAATACTTATATATATATATATATTAATTATATATATATATATAATATATATATATATACTATATATATATATATATATATATTATATATATAATATATATAGATATATATATATATAGTGATTTCCTTGTTAGATCATCATGAGTTTCAGGGTGACAGTAGACATCGGTATTACTGGGGTTGTTTTATGCAACGTTTCGCCAAGGCACTTGGCATCATCAGGCTAAAAATAGTTAAAATTTAATATATTGTAATGCTAAAAAGCGAACATCTAAAAAATTAATTCTAAGAAACAATAAAATATTTCCTATATTTTTCTAAATTACTAAACTAATAAATAAAATATAATTTGTTACTAACGGAACCTTGGTGTTGTGTTGCTGTCTGAGTTGGTAGAGGACGAATGAACACTGGTTTGTGGGTGACATTTAAGCTTGTGTGGGGCGATCGAACCGAGACGGGCAATCGAAAAACAGGGAATCATGTGAGTATATGTAGTTTGTTGTGAAAGGACTTGGTTATTAAGATCAGGGACAGGTGCTTGAGTGTATAGCTTCAATAATTTAGTGTCACTAGGGTAGTGTGCCTTGGATAGGATACTTGAAAGTCATTCATAGAAAAAGGGTGATCTAAATCATGTGAAGTGTGAGCGGGATCGCCAGATGCGAAGGTGAAGAAATGGTCGACCAGTACGATGCAGAAACAACCTTTATGCTCAGAAAGCCTAAGGTTAGATTCCTTGTCAGTACTCGCCGACGTATCTAGCGTTACAGCTAGAACATTTGGAATTCATAAAAATATGTTAGAAATAAGGGCTTTAGGTATAGAGTCTTTTATATTTGAAATGAGTTCTTAGGTAAGAGAATTAGTAAAATAATTTTAATTTTGAGTTAGGAAGATTGTGACTTAAGTAGATCATTGAGTTTTTCGAATTTGTGTAACTGAGATGGCCATAAAATGGGAGTTTAAGCCTAGTGTGTGTCTAATATGGGTTCGGGTTCGTTCGACTCTGGGTTGAACTTTTTATCTAAGAACTTTGAGATGATTGTTTCAATTAATTTGAGTGGGTACCATTGTTTGGAAAAATTGGTAAGGAATTGATCTCATTATCAAAAGAACAACCAATTAGAGAGAAACTATAGCATCTGTGAGTAGGGTCTTAATAGTATGATTTAAAAAGGTTAGGGATAAATGAAAGAATAGTGATGTTCCTAACCAGTGAAAGTGGGTTTTCTATAGACTGAAGGTTGTAAGGTAATTATTGTTACGAGTAATAGGATGTCTAAAAATGGTAGTGATGATTGTTTTCAATTTCATATGTGAACTTAATATTTGGGTGTGAGGAATCTAAGTACTTCAGAATAAGGGAATGTGCCGGTATTTTTAAAAAAGTAAAAAAGTGTCGTCTTACATATCGTTTATAATAAAAAGGTTAAAAAGTTTTAGGTACAGTTAGACAGCCCACATGTCCATGGTGACATAAAAAAGCATTAGCAAATGAAGGACCAGGCACGATCCATGGAACACCACCAGTTTGGGACATAAAGTTTTTTGTTAAAATAAATGGAGAGTCTTTTTATAGCTAAACGCTCTGATATTAACGTTCACACTCACATGATTTAGATCACCCTTTTTCTATGAATGACTTCAGTATCCTATCCAAGGCACACTACCCTAGTGACACTAAAATTATGTAGAAGCTATACACATAAAAGCACTTGTCCCCGATCTTAATAACAAGTCATTTCACAACAAACTCCATATACTCAAATGATTTACCACTTTTCGATTGCCCGACTCTCGGTTCGATCGCCCCACAAAGCTGAAATGTCACCACAAAACCCGTGTTCATTCAGTCCCTCTACCAACTCAGACAGCACACACCACCAAGGTCCGTTAATAGTACCAAATTATATTTTATTATTAGTTAGTAATTTAGAAAATTATAGTGATATTTTATTGTTTCTTAGAATAAATTTTTAGTGTTCGCTTTTAGCATTACAATATATTAAATTTTAACTATTTTTAGCTGATGATGCAAGGCCTGGCGAAACGTTGCATAAAAAAAAAAAAAACAACCCCAAGTATACCGGAGGTCTCTGTCACCCTGAAACTTTCATGATATATAATATATATATATATATATATATATATATATATATATATATATATAATATATATATATTATATATATATCTTATATATATATATTGATATATATATATATATATATATATATATATAAAACACATATAATATATATATATATATATATTATTTATTTATTTATTTATTTATTTATTTATTTATTTTGGGCCCCCCCTTTGCAATTTTCGGTACGCCCACTGAGTATATATGATATTACTAGATGTGAGACACTGACTATACCAAAGGCTCCGGTAATTTGTTAGGATAACTTTAGAAACATGAAATTAAAATAAAATTAGGGAAATCAGAGTTGGGGTTTAATTCGTTATTACTTTTTTATTTTCCTACGTAGGAGTTTTTTTTTTAAAACCATAAGAATAGAGAGGCTTTGCGTGATGTCATATAGTTTGTATATCGCCCCCGCAAAGCTTGTTCCAATACTGAAAATTTGATCAACCTCGGTCTTATAAGTACTTGTTTTTTGTTTTTACATTCACAAATGACTGACCAAGGACACACAAAAATGTATTTTAAAAAAATGCATTCAAAAAAAAATGCATTCGTAAAAAAGCACTTCAAAAAAAATGCACTTCAAAAAAAAGCATTCAAAAAAAATGAACTTCAAAAAAATTATATTAAAAAAAAAAAAGTTATAATAAAAATGAAAAAAAAAAAAAAAAAGGTTTTGAGGCCCGGGGTATTCAAAAAAAACATTCGGGGCTATGCCCTCAATGCCCGGGCCTAACTACGCCCCTGCGTATGCTTAAAATTATGTTATTTTACCTGTTAATAGGGTTAACTTGATAAAAACAATGAAATTAAAAAAAGCGTAGTATTTCCTTTCTGGGAAAAAATACAGTCAGTAAGCAGAAGGGATCAGGATTTTTCCCTCGTAAAAAAAAACATAGTAGCCTAAGCCTGTGCTACATGGAAAAATACAAGACATGCACATGTACTTAAACCCCCTTTAAGCCCAGATCTTTCCATTAATAATAAAAAACCCTCTGTTATAGCCATTAAATTTCGAAAAAATAGCTTAAATACCAAATTAGTTAAAGGACAAGGATATAAAAATACTTAAATCTTGCTTATATGCACAAAAATCGTGTTTTGGTATACCCCAAAAAACAAGGAAAATTACGTTTGGGCCTCAAAAGGGGATAAAAGTTTTTTTTGGTGTGGTTTGCAGGCGTGTGGGATGCGGGCAGGGTGCCGTGAAAAGCCGCCCTTTGGGTGGGGTATCGCTGCCTAGACACTGCCTACGCCTATAGGAATGAGAGGTATAGGCTTAGTGTTGCAAAAAATGGGTTTGCCAGTGGAAAGTGGGGGCGTGAAAAAATATATTCATCATTAGACAGTAAAGATAATATATTTTAGGACATAGTGAATTGATCAACTCCCGGGAACGTTAGATTTAGGATTTTTATATTTTTTCAAATTTTTATACGATTAGTTGGGCTGATATAGAAAAAAAAGAGGAGGGTTAGGTAAATATTGACATAATCTTCATTGACATGTCATTTTTTGGGAATGTTTCCCATTCTTAAAAGTGTTCGTTAAATTTGTGAGGAAAAAGTGTACACAGGGGGCTGTAACTCTATTTTTTTTTTGGTTGTGCTTGACGTCTGCCCAAATTTTTGAATTAATTGTTTTCCAATGTGGGTTAGGATACCTTGGTTAGATTTTTAGTTGATCTTTAAATATTTATGTTTTTCCTTCCCCTTAATAAAAGTTTTAATTTGTTCCTGTAAATACGAAGGGTTTCCCTTAATTAAGGGTT
>JACEEZ010026461.1:39435-67683 GCA_016584305.1 Chionoecetes opilio
TGTTAATTGGGTTAACTAGCATGAATTAGAAAAGGTAGCTTTTCCAAAATTAGGAAAATATGGACATGTAAAAAACTATAGTCATTCTAAAATCTTGCTTATATGCACAAAAATCGTCTTATGGTATACCCAAAGTACGATGGAAATTACGTTCTGGGTCTCAAGGGGATAATGTTTTCTGGTGTGGTATTGCAGGCGTGTGGTCGTGACGTGCAGGGTGCCGTGAATGCCGCCTTGGAGTGCGGGTATCGCTGCATAGACACTGCCTACGCCTATAGGAATGAGAGTGCTATAGGCCTAGTGTTGCAAGAATGGTTCGCCAGTGGAAAGCTGAAGCGTGAAGATATATTCATCATTACTAAGGTAACATAAACACTGTTATATGTAGGTAAGTGATCAAAGATTTATTGAATTTAATAACAATAATAACAATAACAACAATAATAATAATAATAATAATAATAATAATAATAATAATAATAATAATAATAATAATAACAGGGATAATAACAACAACAATAATTATATATACGTATACGCACTACTACCGTAGATAACAGTCAAGTCGCCACCTGCAGTCATGTCGCCAGGCGCCATATATTACGAATTATAGCATTACTACTGATTTTTATGTGCCACTGAAGATACACACAGTAGTTTATATCATGACTGTATAATCTACTCTGTTTCAGCGTTGTTTTATGCTTTGTATCTGCAAGTATATACGGTTTCAAATTTTACTATGCGGTTTTTTTTCGGGCGACGACGACAGCGGTACGACACTCAGTAAATAAACACTAGATGGCGACTTGACTGTTGGTAGCCACTTTGTAGATATTTTGGTATTTTGTTAATTTATAGCCATACTATGACACAGATGAAGACACAAAATGACACAGACTCTCCAGATAGCCCCTTCTAACTTTCCTGAAATCATGAATGTAGAAATGTAAGTATTAACGCCACCACACGTCTGTAAACAGAAAAAAAGTTGTCCTGGCGACTTTACTGGTATCTACGGTACAGTACTAAGAAAAAAATAATATTGCATATAAGCCTACAAAGTTAATGAAACGTGCTAAAGAGTCACCGCAGAGTTTTTCACCCAATCTTGCTTCTCTGTACCCACTTTCTTCGGTCACCCTCGCAAGCGAGCTTCATTTTCATTAAAGTGAAGGTCGAGGTTAAAATATATATAGATATGTTATGTATACTTCCACTGTTTATGTTATGTATACTTCCACTGTTTATGTTATGTATACTTCCACTGTTTATGTTATGTATACTTCCACTGTTTATGTTATGTATACTTCCACTGTTTATGTTATGTATACTTCCACTTACAAGTTCCACACATGAACCATATCTCCTAATTTGGTCCTCAAGCAACATTCATTGCAGCTTCCCATGATTGGTAATCGAGCAAAGGATGTGCCGAGGTTTCTCCAGAAGTCTTTGGACAGGATGGGCTTGGCCTATGTTGATCTCTATCTTTTCCACAATCTTGTTGGCTTCATAGGTGAGTGAGTCACAGGATTATGATTGTTAGTACTTCAGAAATAATGTTTCTTATTCATTCTTAGTGAACATTTGATGATGTGTGTGCATGTGTCCAAAACAAAACAAAAAACTTATTGGATTTTTTTTTTTTAATCGTAAAATAGTGAGGCACAGGGAACAAAATATTACCCAAGTCAAGAAACACTCATCAGTTTCAGTGTGGTGATCTGTCTCAAAGGTCCAATTGTAATATTGTGTTTGCTTTGTCAGGCAAGGATGACAATGACGTGCTGGCCCGGGACGAGGAGGGTAACACTGTGCTGGATTATGAGACCAATTTGGAAGACATCTGGAGAAGCATATGGAAACTCAGGTATCATGCAATTATTCTCTACAATATGTCTCGACCATTGATTTCCAATATATACATGGACAGAGACAGGTGTGTGTGTGTGTGTCTACATAGTTTTATTAAATAAGGACTGTAAGTAGAATATCCTGTTAAAGTCACAATTATACAGAAAGCAGCTTTGACCAGAAGACAGTCTCATGTCTTTAAGGAGATTAAAAAAGCTGTGGGTGAGTCACTATAGTGTAGTCTTCACAGACGCCTGTTCCGTGGCTCCCCTTAAGTGTTACACATACACTGGCATCTCTGTAGAATGCTTGCAATCCATCCAACATACCTTCCTCCAACTCTACAAAATTATTTAATGATTCCACACTGCCTCCCCTTCCAGCTATAACCAGGGGGAACTATTGTCTCCTTAGGAATAGTTTTGAGGGTCATTTTGCTACATTTAGGAGTTTTAAGTCTGTTAGAAAAAGTTTGATGTACATTGATGTCATAATACAAAGCATCTTTTGGCACATGGATTCTTTTTCTTCGCCCTTGGCCAGTCATATTTTGATTTAATTTTTTGTTTTATCTTAACAGTTGATGCTGGAAGACAAAATCCATTGGCTTTCTCCAACTTCAACAGCATCCAGATTGAAATAATTATGAAAGGTATGCATGTCATGAGCTCTTTTCAGTGAGTCATCTATTCACCACAACATCTCATCTGTTCATCATCTGTTCATCATCTGTTCGTCATCTGTTTTCATCATCTGTTCATCATCTGTTCATCATCTGTTCGTCCACACTTCGTTACACATCTGTTCACATCTGTTCATCATCTGTTCATCATCTGTTCGTCACACATCTGTTTCACATCTGTTTTGTCTCCCACGCAGTCATTGCACACCTCTACACACTCATGCAACACAAATATTACCTAGTGTGTGAGTTTTGTTTACATAGACCAGTGATCATTTACTGCACAGGTCAAAGATAGAGGGACTATTCTTATACTTGCCAACTTTTATTTAAACTTATAGAACTTTACAGAACTTCATCAACCTTCATATTGAAAGTGCTAATGCAGTGTATATATATCTTCCTTCTAAGTGGCCCGCATCAAACCTGCCATCCTAGAGACCGAGGTGCAGGCTACCACATGCAGTTTGAGCTGAGAGCAGTCTGTGAGAAGCATGGCATCCAGTGTGTGCCTATGAGCCTATTGGGATGCCTTACAAAAAGACAGGGTTAGTGCTTATAGTCTATTTTTTTTAACGAGGTGAAAAATCCGGCCTGACCCTTGCTGCTTACTGGACTGCTATTTGATGCCAGGAGAAGAGAAAAGTACGGTTCTTCTAAATTTCAGCTGTATTTATCATAGTTAACCATTTATCAGTAAACATAGGCATCATTCTAAGCATGAGACCTTGAGATAGAATAGAATTTTTGCGCGCGCCTCTTTAAAATAAATAGACTGAAGTCTATTTAGATGAAGTATCACATTTTGCAAGTCTAAACTAATTTCACAAAGTAAGTGCATATTTTGCATCAGTACCTGTTTAAGGAATTCTGTTTCACTTTCACTTCGTAGTTTCTCATTGAGCAGGTGGAAACATTCTCACTAATCCTGCCTTTTTGCTAAACATGTGAAACATTCTTATTTTATTTTCATTATCCACAGAACAAGGAGTGTCCACACCCTCTGAACCACCACTGGTAACCATGATTGCCCAGAGCCGAGGCAAAACAGCGGCACAGATACTCCTCCGTCACATAACTCAGCAGAACGTCATTGTCATCCAAAGTCTGTCAATCCAGGACGAGTGAAGGAACATTTCCAGGTTGGTACAACATTTTCAGGAGCACATTTAATACACTATTCACTGATCTCTATAAACCTCACTCTTATAAAGATATATTCTCTTATTACATATACAATTAGAGTAAATTGGAGACTTAATTATTTACTTCTTATTGACAAGCATGATTATATTTGAGGAATTGGACATATATGCATGCAATGCAGTGTGGTTTTGTACCAAGTAGATGCAGTCCATTGCTAGTGGTTTGCCCCAGCCACCTCATCCATCAATCCGTAATAGCTGAGTAATACTGTATACAGGACCTAATGCTCTATCAACAAACCTTTTGCTTCACAGGCTGTTTTTTTATTGTTTCTCTTCAAGTAGACATAAAGTTTTATTAGATATTAAATAAGTAGCAGGAACTACCACGTGTAGGTCTCACAGCCTCTTGTAGCTTCCTTATTTTCTTATGTTCTTATGTTCTTCTAGATCTTCGATTTGAGCTGGATCGTGAAGAAATGGCACAATTGAACAGCCTGGATCAGGGTGGGGCTGGAAGGATGTTCACATACGACATGTAAACCAACCCCTACAAGGGGTAGGTTTATTTCCCCTTGAGAAGGAAGGTAGAATGGTAAAATAATAAAAAGTAAGAGTAAACTGTGAAGCATGTGGGATCCAGGGAAAATTTATAAAGTTGTGGCACTTATTAATATAAATTTCTAAGGGTGGATCGCACCTTTCATGGCTAATATTATTTATAGCAGGAGTTGAGCCGAAAGTCCTTATTGAGTGTGCTGACTTTTAGGTAGCTATCATGCTTAGATATAAAATCAAAGTAATTGAGTAATGATTAATAAATACATCTTATACTTTCAGGATTTGAAAAAACACCCAGAATTCCACCTCGCCATTCCATTTTAAGATGACTCAAGGAGACCTTTACCGGTACCTAGAGCATCTAAGCTCAAACAGTATTTTCAGAAAGACTGCATGACAGTAGAATGATATAAATTTATTTTGTATTTCCTTTTTACAAACTCTACAGAATTATTTTTTCTTTACTTTATTCATCCTATTCTTTGGAATGACAATTGCATGCTGGGACAGACAGCTTTGCTGGTTGTAGTTTTGTTATTTTATTTCAGATGCTGCGTTAAACGGTATGGTATGTTACTGATTTGAGAATTTTCAATTTTTACTCAAATGTTATATATACATATATGCTTTTATCCAGTAAATGGTCGTTCAAATGCTACATAATTATTAAATTAAACCCATTTTGCCTAAACATCTGTGCTCTAGTTATGTATCTATGAAAACGAATACACCTAATAATGCAGTATTTTTCACCATTAGCAAAAATGATATTTCACAATTTAATCTGCTACCTACAGGACAAGAGCTAATGAAGATTATTTGCCTCCTGTTTCACTAATGATCCTCTCATATCCGATGTATCACGCACATGAAAAAACAATGGAAGTTTCTGATAATATAAAAATGTTAGGTATGAGTACCAAACTTCATTCATTCTAATGTCACCACCCCAAAAATTATTGAAGAAAACGCTGGAGCGTTTTGGGCTGTAGAAACAACACAATTATATTTTTAGAAAGAAAGAGAAAGAGATAGAAATAACATGTCTTCTTCTTCTTAGTATCGCTTCATAGGTCCTCTTCAACTTCTTCGTTATAACAATCTTGTCAGCTCTCGTCTATTTCACCTGTGCCAAAACATTTTCATTAGTTTTCGCTCTTTATACAAACACCCTAATTCATTGTTTCCTTTGTGTTCTTTTATGAGAAGAAATTAGTAGGGGAAATTAAGAAATAGGGGTAGGTGAGAAGGGAAAAAATCGACATCAGTTGGGGAGCCGATATAAAGGCCGACACCCAAGCAGCAGATCAACCACTAGTGCCGCCACGACCAATCACAGGCCGCCAACTGTGTTTACGTGTGAGTCGTGGCACTGGCAGGGCGGTCGGTAACAATAGCTTCACCACAGCCTCTCCCACACTACACGTCAGCCCCTGCACCTCACAGCACCCCGCAGCCTCGCACGCCCACACCAAGGCCACTCACGCCCCTCCACACCCAAGAATAGTCTTATCACTCCCGCGTGTGTGTAGTGTTACGTCATCCACCGCCACGCCACGACACCTCAAGGTACTGTTACGCCCGGGTGTTTACTGTCGTCCATAGGGAGAGGCTATGGGGCCCGGGACTCAGGTGTGGCAGCAGCTTTACTCGTGGTTGTTTGCTGCTCCGAGTCACTGATATTTGTGCATTAGGTAGAGTTTTGCTTCTGTTCTTTGTCAAAAGTTGTCGAAACGGAAATTTTCGTAATTGAACACCACTGTTTTCAAGGACGAAATAGTGTTTTTCGGAATAGTTTTGATGGTTTTGAATTAATGTGAGATTAATTTTTGGATGAAATAGATGCTATGTTAGACACCTGTCATTTATTTTTGGTTATATTGGACGAGAACTGCGTGGTCGCTACACTGGTAATTATGGAGGAGAGTTTCACGTTCGTTTTTCAGAGACACCAACTACTTTTTCTTGGCCTAACAATAGGTGCTTGTTTTAATGGTGCTAGTTTTATTTTGCGCACAAACCAAAAAAAAAAAGAAACTAATCTAACCTTATGTTTAATGAAACCTAACCTAACCTTACAGGTTTTAAAGAAACCTAACCTAACCTTAAACCACAAAATATATATTTTTTTTTTTTTTTTTTTTTTTTTTTTGGGGTTGCGCAAAATAAAACTAGCACCATTAGAACAAGCACCTATTGTAGGCCAAGAAAAAGTAGTTGGTGTCTCTGAAAACGAAAGTGAAACTCTCCTCCATATTAACCACCACCTTTATCCCTTACGGGTTTAACATCGTTAAGAATATTTATTGGGTCACAAACAATATTGCATGTCAGCCGGACCTACTAAACAGCGTCCATTAGCATCCACAACCCTAAATTGATCACTGGTTAATGTTTTCCTATTTAAAACACATCCTCATCGCTTTTTACAGCATGTGATTATTTCGCATTTTTGTACCAAACTCCACATGCACCGATCAGGGGTCTAACAGTAAAGTCGCCACCTGCAATCATGTCGCCATTCGCCATATAGTACGAATTATAGCATTACTACTGATTTTTATATACCACTGAAGATGATACACAGTAGTTTATTATCATGACTGTATAATCTACCCTGTTTCAGCGTTGTTTTATGCTTTGTATCTGCGAGTATATACGGTTTCAAATTTCACTACTCGTTTTTGTATTTCGAGCGACGACGACGTAGGGAGGACACTCGGTAAATAAACACTAGATGGCGACTTTATTGTTGGTGGCCACTCTGGTGATATTTTTGTTATTGTTTCATTTATAGCCATACTATAACACAGATGAAGACACAAAATGACAGACTCTCCAGATAGCCCCTTCTAACTTTCCTGAAATCATGCATGTAGAAATGTAAGTATTTACGCCACCGCACGTCTGTAAACAGAAAAAAAAGTTGTCCTCGCGACCTTACTGTTATCTACGGTTGTGGACGCAAAATCCATAACATTTTTATGTCCTGTACTCTTTTATTTTGTGCAGAGATGTTAGGAAAATCACAGATATGCTGTAAAAAGCGATGAGGATGTGTTTTAAATAGGAAATACATTAAACTGTGATCAATTTAGGGTTGTAGACGCTAGTGTCTACAACCCTAAATTGATCACAGTTTAATGCATTTCCTATTTAAAACACCATCCTCATCGCATTTTACAGCATATCTGTGATTTTCTCGCATTTTCGTACCAATTCCCCACACCGATCAGACTGGGGTTCTATAGTGTAATGGTTCACACCCTTTTTGTCCCATTCCCCCTTTTCCAGTCACTTTTCCACCTGTGGACCCCTACAACGAAATAGGCTAAGCCAGCAAAATTAATAGATTTTTCTGCAAAAAAATGAATACGTTCATGTAAATGCCTTGCACTGTTATGCTGATTAAGCTGTAGGCCTATTATATGAAAACAGAACACATTCTGTTCAGCAGACTTTTAAGTTAAGTATAATACATAAGAAAAATGTCATGTTATTGTTGTTATACTGGTTGTAGGTATTGTGCGCAAAAGCTATCCTTATAATACTTGCCTTATTTTTGAGCTTGCAAGCACATGTATGAATAAAAGAAAGAAAAAAAAATCACATAACCAAAACCATCAGTTTCACGTTTTAAAAACAGCAATCTTAAGTATAACAAATTCACGTAACAGAATAGATATTCCAAGATTTAAAGACAAATAAAAATCAAATTATCAACAAGGTAGGTTATCGCACAGGCAGGCTGAAGCAAAAGGCAAAAATAACTAAAACAACCAGATCACTTATGTTAGGATATGATCAGTCATTGAACACCAGAAGCTAGACAAGGAGTTTGATTGGAACACAGTTCTCAGCTGTTGAATCATGGATTAGCTCAATGAACTCTTATTATGCGTCTTCTGACAGCTGACACCGTCCATGGTCCCCAAGGGGTCCATAGAGATTCTAAGAATTAATTATTTTTTAATTTATTATACTGGAATATAATATATGAGAGAAAATGAATAACCGTTATTTTATCATGGTAATAGTAGGTGCAATAATTACCGTAATTCATATTGCTATGCAGGATTAGCAAAAAACCGTTCTTATGTCAGGTTGATGTGTCAGAAGACGCATAGAATCGTTCATTGAGCTTATCCACGAGTCAACAGCTAAGAATGTGTTCCAATCAAACTCCTTATTAAAAGTATTAAACGTTAAAGTATTAACGCCACCACATGTCTGTAAACAGAAAAAAAAGTTGTCCTGGCGACTTTATTGTTATCTACGGTTGTGGACGCAAAATCCATAACATTTTTATATGTCCTGTACTCTTTTATTTTGTGCAGAGATGTTAGGAAAATCACAGATATGCTGTAAAAAGCGATGAGGTGTGTTTTAAATAGGAAATACATTAAACTGATCAATTTAGGGTTGTAGACGCTAGTGGACGCTGTTTAGTATTTACTAAACAGCGTCCACTAGTGTCCACTAGCGTCTACAACCCTAAATTGATCACAGTTTTAAAGTATTTCCTATTTAAAACACATCCTCATAGCTTTTTACAGCATATCTGTGATTTTCCTAACATCTCTGCACAAATAAGAGTACAGGACATATAAAAATGTTATGGATTTTGCGTCCACAACCGTAGATAACAGTAAAGTCGCGAGGACAACTTTTTTTTCTGTTACAGAAGTGTGGTGGCGTTAATACTTACATTTCTACATGCATGATTTCAGGAAAGTTAGAAGGGGCTATCTGGAGAGTCTGTGTCATTTTGTCTTCATCTGTGTATAGTATGGCTATAAATGAACAAATAAAAAAAATATCACCAGAGTGGCCACCAACAATAAAGTCGCCATCTAGTGTTTATTTACGGAGTGTCCTCCCTACGTCGTCGTCGCCCTATATAAAAACGCGTAGTGAATTTGAAACCGTATATACTTGTAGATACAAAGCATAAAACAACGCTGAAACAGAATAGATTATACAGTCATGATATAAACTACTGTGTATCATCTTCAGTGGCACATACAAATCAGTAGTAATGCTATAATTCGTAATATATGGCGAATGGCGACATGAGTGCAGGTGGCGACTTTACTGTTAGACCCCTGATCGGTGTGGGGTTTGTTTGTTGTTTGTTGTTTGTTTAGACTTTAGAGGATAATTCCTCAGAGCCATAGTGATCTACCGCTGCAGTTTAGTGTTGGCCGAAGCCACCACCCTGGGAAGGGGTCACAAACCCCCGCGCTAACACCCGGTACCCATTCACTGCTGGGTGGGACAGGGGCTCGGGTTTTAAAAGACCACCCATCTATCTTCGCTCCGCCCGGGGATCAAACCTGGGACTTCTCGTTGTGAGCCGAGCGGAATTGGTACGAAAATGCGAAAAAATCACATATGCTGTAAAATGCGATGAGGATGTGTTTTAAATAGGAAATACATTAAACAGTATCAATTTAGGGTTGTAAGACGCTAGTGGACGCTGTTTAGTAGGACCCATGTAAGCATTAGCTTCAAGACATACTTAGTTATGCTCAATATTTTCACTTTAAAGAGCTGTGAATGAGACACATGCTCTGTGTATGACTGTATTTATCCCTTCCCTTTCATGGTATTTATCTCCTTAAAATTCTTGCACAGAGTCAGATCCCCTGGACTGCTGACGATTCTGCAGCCTGTACTACCTAATACATTATTCTTTTAATTATCAGATTCCTATGATATGTTATCTTTAATAATCCATGTGTAGAGATAGATGCTCAGGCTCAGATGTTATTCTCCAGTCCCAGACGCGATCAAAGTCCTGAGAACCATTAGGTACTTGTCATGATGCAGTATATAATGTATTTACCTTTATTCAACAGATGCATTTCAACTTAGCAGCGGTGTTGGTCCTCGCCACCATATCAGCGACAGTGGCCCTTAAGCTAGAAGACTGCGAGGGTGAGTACTCTGGATAGTGTTCGAGTCCCATAGGTATGAGCAGACATCAGTGCAGTGTCTTGATCTCATTTAGTGGGTTAGGTAATTATGTAGGAGATCCAATTTTAATTCATAATACTTTAATAGTTTAATTTCATTCATAGTTATGAGATGTGGGTTCTTAGCAAAGAGTTACTGAATGAGAGTTGCTTTGACAAACAATATATCATTTATAACAGCCCAGTTTTCAGTGTGTCTTGGATACCAACACTAGTTTTACCCCCCACACCTCACTAAGCAAAGGATAAAGATCATCAAAGAAACTATTTAACTGCTCACTTGTTATTTTATTTCTTCGTATCCAGGAAAATATTGGAGGTTGTAAGCCACCAATAGTTGAAACATTAGTACTTTATAGTATATTAGCCTCAAAGCCGCCCTCCGGGCGGACTTTTTGGCTAGCTCCTGCGGAGGGCTATTGGTCGGCCCACCACCTGTGTTGGTGGGCCAAAGGCCCACCAAACACAGACTCTCCAGATAGCCCCTTCTAACTTTCCTGAAATCATGGATGTAGAAATGTATGTATTAACGCCAACCCATTCACATCACCCCCAACCCATTCACTCACCCATTACCCATTCACTCACACCATTACCATCACCCCCCACCCATTCACTCACCCATTAACCATTCACTCACCCATTACCCATCACCCCCCACCTATTCCATCACCCATCAACCCCAACCCATCACCCCCACCCATATCACTCACCCATCACCCCACACCCATTACCCATCACCCCACCCATTACCCATCGCCCTACATCAAGGTTTCCTCAATTCTCTGCAACCCACTTTTTTCTCTCACAATTCTCGCTAATAGGCTACTAAAAAAAAGAAGAAGAAAAAGTGATCAGATCATCCCATAAGTGAGCTTAAAACCTTCCCCTGCTCGACCCGCTTCCAAAACTGTGCCATATGAGGGGATTGCGCCACGGGGGGCGGCACCTATCGCGGACACACAAAAAGACACACAGACAGACAGACACCTTTCGCTTATATTATTATAGATAATTAGTATTTTACTGTAGCCTCAAAATCAATTTTTGTTTAATTTTCTATATTCCCAAATAGCCATGCCAACCATGTACAGCCTTATTAAGTTTCTCATGCTTCCACTAGGTCACCACCAGCAGAAATTTTTAAT
This sequence comes from Chionoecetes opilio, assembly GCA_016584305.1. NCBI lineage: Eukaryota > Metazoa > Arthropoda > Malacostraca > Decapoda > Majidae > Chionoecetes > Chionoecetes opilio. The sequence continues at coordinate 50,807 of JACEEZ010026461.1, forward strand.
TAAGAGATCATAGGCAATAGCATCAACAAACCTTAGAACACATATTTAACATTTCTTGGGAAAATTCAGGTGTAGGTCAAAGTGTCTAGACTGTTTGTAATTTGTTTTATTTTGTTGAATTTGCCAAAGGGTTATAATAAATTAACATTAAAAAAACAAAAACATAGTACAAACATATTGAAAGCTATTAAAGTGTGAGAGTACAATGTAATTTTTTCCCCCCATAAATTTATCCTTTTGTACAGTTTGCTATTAGTGGTTTTGATGGAGCATTTTCATATTCGCAGTTTGCATCACGTTCATGACCAATTTTTCGGAGACCTCACATCAGAAGAGGGGGGACGGATCCCCGAGCATTGAAAGTAAATTCCGAGAAGCTTGTAGTGGTACAAAAGGTGAGTCACTTATGATTGTTACTTTTAATTTTGGGTTTACTAGTAGTGAGTAAATACCAGGTGGTTCTCCTTGTATGGCTTGTATAATACTTTAGCTTCCCAATAATAGTGATACAAGGGGGACTATTAGAACACTGTGCAGGCATTGCCAAAATTTTCCCTTTTACTACTGGATAAATGAAAATTTTTTATCACCTTACTCCTATTTACCACCTTGTGTATATGAAAGCAAGAATTAATGGCATAGATTGTATGGGTGGGCATGATTAGAATCAAATTATATTAATCAAGTAATTATAATCGATAATAATCACAGAAAAAATTGCTGATTTAAAAGAAATTAAGGTTTTATTATTTTGAATATGACCTAATAGTATAAATTATTAAAAGGATTAATATAATAGTAATAATTTTAAAAGTGGGTTTGACCGCCGTGACTTGCTGCGTTGAAAGGGGATATGACAGCCAGGGCTAAATTTTATAAGTAATAATATAATACAATAATTATAAATGGGCCGCCCTGTCTCTTGCCACGTTGAAAGGGGAAAAAGACCGGTAATTTTTTTCTCATTGCTTCCAGGTAAGAGAAAAAAGCTTCTGTTATTACATCGGTGGTCTGGTGGAGTCTGCCACAGGAATTCTTGGGAAATGTCCCAAGGCCCCTACCTGGGGCATGCCTATGGACAAGGTCTGCGGAAAAACTGAAGAAGAAGGACGCACAAATCTGTGACCTTAGATATGGTAAGTGATAACACTCCAGCAGCTGCACAACACGTTTAACGCCACCATTACCACAACAGACACCATACTATGCCACCATCACCACAACAGACACCAACCACGCACCTCACCACAACAGACACCATTAAACCCCCGCCGCCACCACCACAACAGACACCATACCTGCCACCATCACCACAACAGGACACCATACCTGGCCACCATCACCACAAAAAGACACCATAACCACGCCACCACCAACACATCCAGAACCACCATACATGCCACCATCACCACAAAAAGAACCCATCCATGCCACCACACCACAACAGCCCCCATACAATCCACATCACCACAACAGCACCATACCCTCAACACATACATAACAACAAGGGGAAAACGCAGTCCCAACGTCCCTCACTAAACCCGCACCCTGACTATCGGGCAGTACCAAAAGTATTCACAGTCCAAAACCATTTACAAATCGCCAAACGAGGTACGTCCACAACCTCAAGCACTCTGCTGCCTGTGGCCTTGATAACACAAGAACATACACCTTGGACCACAGGGTATTCAGGCACTCGCCAACATACCAAACTACAGCTACTCGCACAACACAATACCCAACATCTGGAAGCACGGTACCATCATCACCATCCCCAAACCCAACAAAGACCCCACACAACCTTCCTCACACCACCCCATCACATTACTCTGCACTCCTTCCAAAATCACGGAATATCTCGTCCTAAACCAAGTCACACCACATATTTCCCTAGCATCCTCAGGCCTCTACACTCAACTAACTCTTCTCTCACAGACCAAAACCTATGCACAAATTGCTCCTTTAAATTAGTATATATTGTGGATCCAAAACTAGTTCACCTTGTAAATTTGGACTACAAAAAGTCAGAAACAACCAATGAATATTACTTTGTCTATTAGAAAATGTATCAAGTTTTTTTTCTACACACACACACAGAGAGAGTGAGAGTGAATGTGTGAGAGTGAATGTGTGAGTGAATGTGTGAGTGAATGTGTGAGTGAATGTGTGAGTGTGAATGTGTGAGTGTGAATGTGTGTGAGTGAATGTGTGTGAGTGAATGTGTGTGATTGAGTGAATGTGTGAGAGTGAATGTGTGAGAGTGAATGTGTGAGTGAATGTGTGAGTGAATGTGTGAGTGAATGTGTGAGTGTGAATGTGTGAGTGTGAATGTGTGAGTGTGAATGTGTGAGTGTGAATGTGTGAGTGTGAATGTGTGAGTGTGAATGTGTGAGTGTGAATGTGTGAGTGTGAATGGTGGAGGGAAGTGTGTGAGTGATGTGTGGAGTGATGTGTGTGAGAGTGAATGTGTGTGAGTGTAGGTGTGATGTAGTGTGTGAGTGATGGTGTGAGTGAATGTGTGTGAGTGAATGATGGGAGTGAATGTTGTGGAGAGAATGGTGTGAGTGAATGTGTGGGTGAGGAATGTAGTGTGAGTGAATGTGTAGGAGTGAATGTGGTGTGAGTGAATGGGGTGAGTGAATGTGTGTGAGTGAATGTGTGTGAGTGAATGTGTGTGAGTGAATGTGTGTGAGTGAGTGAATGTGTGTGAGTGAATGTGTGAGAGAATGAGAGAGAGAGAGAAATTTATATGCAGCTGTAACCCATAAAACTATCTATCATTTGCTATTACAGAAAAACAGATTGACCTCAACAATGTGGATTTGAAAAAGCTGAAGGTACGTGACCTCAAGAAGATCCTCAATGACTGGGACGAATCCTGTAACGACTGTCTGGAAAAGGGCGACTACATTAAGAGGATTGAAACCTTAAAACCTAAATACATGAGGGGGGAGCTGTAATGAATAGAACTCTAGGATCCCATGTGTGTGGTTATTTATTTCTGGTGCATAATTGTGTTTGTTAGTACTAACTCTGAACTATATTAGTGTTTCATGCGTCGTGTTGAATATAGCAATGTTTGATATTGCTAAATGGTATGTTGCTAAATGATTCATTATGTATTGATATTCATCCACTTGAAGGCATGACACATTGGTTACCTCAGTTTATTTGTCGGTCTACTTAAGATACGTTTCTTTATCTCACTTATTAGGGCTTTATCACTTTTAGTTCATCATTCATTCAATATTCTTGGATGACATTTATATCTGCATAGTTAGTCATGTATGCATGCATGTTCACATTCTTAAATTTTGCATATTTTTTTTTTCATTCCCATGCTTCAAAATGGAAAAACTAGATTTGGATTTTATAAATGTTAATAAAGCCTTTTGTATGAGTGCCTTATTTGGTATTCAACACCTTAATAAGCAGGCTTGCTGGGGTGTGTTGTGTGTGTGTGTATATATAAAGGTGGTAGGGAAACGGGCAGACTCACTATAATATTACTCCCTGTAGTATTTCGACTACAAAGTCTACTACAGAGAGAATGAACAGGTACATAATACAATGGCAGATTATATAAACATACCTCCCTGTGGCTGAGCCTGCGTGCACGAGGGTAAGCCCACTCTGGTGCCTGACGAGGAGGTGAATCACATTGGGCATGTGGTGGCCTCGCGCTTGCCTTCCTGCCCATCATTGTGATCCTGCTTGGTCTCCATCTACTTTTATTGAGCCACGGACGCTTTCAAGGGCCTTCAAGGGTGGTGCAGGAATGGATGTGCGGAAAGGTTGTGAGGCTTTAAAAGGAGGCTAGATAATTTCATGGATGGGGATGAAAGTTGGATGTAGGTAGTATTAAATAAAGAACTACCTAGGTCATTCGGCCTCTTGTAGCTTCCTTATTTTCTTATGTTATGAGGCTCTGAGCAGCAGCAGATGAATGTAGAGAGCTATTAATGCATATGTTATTAAAATTTATGATGTGTAGGTGGGGTTACAGACGCCTGATATTATGCATGGAGTCTACACATCACTGTAATTACACTGAATACTGTGAGGGATGGACAAGAAAAGGAGTTGTCATGGATTAAGTGTCCACCACAACACACTTGATGCTGATCTATACGATTTTGTGGGTTGATAGATGTCATTTAATTATTATTTTTATGTACAGATTCATACTAAGTATCAGCTGTTCTTAGGCGATGTGGCAAGACTGGTGTTATTTGTTATATTGTTCTGCATGCATGGGTAGGACTGCACTGTCAGCTCCCTCATTGGTTATGCTTGTGTATGGTAGTTCGGGTGTCTGTGGTGTACATTTTTTCTTTCTTTTTTTCTAACGGTGGAGCCTATATCGACTGTAGGCTATTTTTTTTTTTTTTTTGAGGGCCCAGGTTGTTGGCCTTGCACGTTCTTGAGGGTCGTGATGGTTGGTTCTCGCCCGAAAATAGGCTACATACATATACAGTGGTACCTTGACTTAAGAGTTTAATTCGTTCCTTGATCGAGCTCGTAACTCTATTTGCTCGTATATCAAATCAATTTCCCCATTGAAATTAATTTAAATACCATTAATCCGTTCCAGCCCCAAAAAAACCACTCCAATTTTTTTTACTGTACCTATATGACTGGACTGCACTCACCTCCGCCATTTGCATTCGCCATTGTTTACACTTTGTGTATCAGCTGTTGGAAACAGCTGTGGGTGGAACTGCCGCTAAACGTACTGCACTCACCCTCCGCCATTTGCATTCGCCAGTGCACTGTTTACACTATCAGCTGTTGGAAACCACTGTGGGTGGAACTGCCGCTAAACGTACTGCACTCACCCTCCGCCATTTGCATTCGCCAGTGCACTGTTTACACTATCAGCTGTTGGAAACAGCTGTGGGTGGAACTGCCGCTAAACGTACTGCACTCACCCTCCCCCATTTGCATTCGCCAGTGCACTGTTTACACTGTGTATCAGCTGTTGGAAACAGCTGTGGGTGGAACTGCCGCTAAACGTACTGCACTCGCCCTCCGCCATTTGCATAGCACAACACAACAGAAATGCTTCCACAGCGAGGTAACCACGTGAAGTGAACGAGTGAGACGCGGGATGCTGGGCGGATGTTGTGGCGTTTGCTGCGCCATCTAGCGGTGGCGTATCTGAAGCTCGCTCGTAACAAAACAAACTAAAAACAAAAAATCGCTCGTAACTCTGATTCTCGAGTGATTCGAGTGATTGATTCTCTGATTGCTCGCAATTCAAAGCAAAAAATCAACAGCTACTGCTCGTAACTTGGAAAACTCTTAAGTTGGGGCACTCTTAAGTCAAGGTACCACTGTACAGACATACCCGTAGTTGACTGACCAACCTTCTCTAAACTTGTTCATCCTCCATGCCTTGATATGGGAAGGAAGGGCTGGTAAGCGAGTAAAACTTATTGAGCTCGTGTTTGCATGCTTGTATTATCTAAGTCAGTTTTTCAGCGTTTCAAAACCCTATTTTTAGGTCCCCCTAGAGCTAGTGCACTAAGCTATAGGATAGGAAAGATCGCCACCCAGGGCAAACCCTGGGTATACAGGCAACCAATACCCACATCTGGTTAGGTAACCAGGCTACACTCAGATCTGAAAGAAAAAGAAACACACGTCTGGCAACGCCGTGCCAACCCTGCTGAGGCCGGGGGTCCGCCAGCGGCACGGAGCTATTCATTTCTTATTTTTGCCTTCATCGAGTCAACACCTGCTGACGTCTCATGCAACACGTGTTGTCTCTTCAGGCCATATGGTGATCACCTGCTGTTTTTCGTGTTTACGGGGTGTGTGTGAAGTTTTTACCCAATCATGCTTCGCAATCCTTTGTAGGGTTCACGGCATGCGTGTAGATTATTCTCATCCTGGTTTGGACCCAGCTGTGTCTGCAAAATATTATTCGGCTGGTGTCTGTGTCTGTGGTGTTCGCTACGCCCCAGGGGCGCGGCTTTCACCCTTTCTCCCAGGGCCTTATTTCCCCACCAGGGGCGTCCCTGGCCTGACACCTGTACGGTTTCGCTCATCATCCAGCCCACGCCCACCCCCCGCCCGGGACCCTCCCAAGGGATGGGCGGGGGTTTGGGTGGTTCCTGCGTCTGCAAGGGTGAGTTGAGATGGGGCGGATGGTTACGTCGTTCACCCAGCCCACGCCCACCCCCCGCCCGGACCTCCCAAGGGCTGTGCGGGGGTTTGGTGGTTCATGGTCTGCACATGTGAGATGAGATGGGCGGATGGTACGTCGTTCACCCAGCACGCCCAACCCACCCGCCCGGACCCCCCAAGGGCTTGGTGCTGGGGTTTGGTGGCTTCCTGGTCTGCCACATGTGAAGCTGAGATCGGCGGATGGACTTCGTTCACCCAGCACGCCCCACCCAGGGGCCGGTACGGTGTGTGGTAGTTCCCCTGGCCTGCCTACGTTGTTGCGCTGAGAATGGGAGGAGGTTACGTGCTCTTGCTGGTGCCAACCCACCCCGCACCCCCGCCCGGACCCTCCCATGGGCCGGGTTAGGGGAGGTTGAGCGGTCACTGGCTGCCTGTCGGCCCCCCCCCCTCCCCCGACCATCCCACTTTCCGGGGGGTCGGGGATTGCGTGTGGCGATGCAGGTGGGGGTTGGGGGCGTTTCGTGCTGCGGCTAGTCCCCTTCCCTCTCCTCGTTTTACCTTCTTTTCCAGCGATCACATTGTGAGGCCCAGGGCTGCTCGTGTTCTTTTTAGGTCTCGAGGCCACAAGCTCTGCTACCTCGCAGCCCCGTGCCTTCTGTCGAGGCCCTTTTCGTCCCGCGATTGCCTCGGTATGCTGTGGATGGCGCGGCTCATCCCTCCCGTGAGTGGGGTGGTGCCCTGCTTTAACGGCGAGGCCTATGCTGACCTCAAGGAGTGGTGGTCGAGGATTTGAAGTCTCGCCAAACGCAGCCCACTTCCGTCTGTCCTGGGCGGGACCGGTCTATGGTCTCGGCTGGGCTCGCCAAGTCGTCATCTCCTCCCGTCTCGCACCTCCCGACCCCCGCCTCTGCTTCCATGCGGCTTGCGTCGTCGTGCTGACGGTGGAGCAAGATCTGGCGGTTCCTCAGTACCTCACCATGACCGCGCCTCCAGATCGAGGGACTTGCCGGGGGGGTCTGGGGCTCCTACGGCTGGTCGGCCGTCTCCTGGGCCTTCCCCACCCTCACCTCCGGTGCCTGGGGTTGGCGGCTGGAGACTTCAGTGAACCCTTCATGGCAAGAATGGAAGGTCCACTGAACTTCTGGGTCCCGTTCCCAACGCCGAGGGCGTCGCAGGTCCCCATCGCCTGCTCCCTCTACCGGTCCTCCTTCTGAGTCTGTGGTAGTCGAGGATGAATACCTGGTGTCCCGACGGGGAGGGATGCTGCCCTATCCGTGCCCAAGAGACGGACGGTTCGGGGATTCCGCCCCCAGGATTCCCTGTCCGCCGGGCCCTTCCTCCGCCTTTTCGTCTGAGGTGCCTTCTAGGTGGCACTTCCCCTCGTCCCGCTGCGGAGGATGCCTTGGGGACTCCCTCCTTCTCCTCCGTCCTGTTTACGGGGCACAGATGCCGCCGTCGATGCTTGTGAGACGGTTGACGGGCGGCTTGTTGGCCATCGGTCGTATGGAGGACGCCGTGGGGCCCAGTTCGGACTTGGAGGTGGCGTCGCTCCCGGGGGAAGGGGGACAGGAGTACTACATCTACCGCCGGATTTTCTTCTCTCGCCTGGACGCTCCATCGAAGCAGCCTGCGGTTCTTCCCGGCGGCCCGCTTTGGATGCTTGGCACCTACTGGCTGAAGCCTAGTTTGGTCAGGGATGGGCTTCCCGTGGCTGGAGGGAAGCCAGGATGCCTGGTTTCTTTCTCTCGGGGGCAGAAACGGTTGCCCTGGATGAAGGCCGGCCTGGTGACTCTGCCGAAGTGTGGAGAGCGGGTACCACCAGTGTGAACCGGGGTCCTTCTCCGTCTCTGGGCCCCGATCCCGGTTCTACCGGCCTCGGGTGGCTTGCCCCGTGTGATGGCTGATTTCCTCAGGTGTCCAGGCTTTCTGAAAAGCGACCTTCCCGTGGCGGGCGCAACGGGGAGGAGGAGCTTTTTTCGCCGGGAACTTTCAGGAGCGGCAACACTGCCTCCCTGTTGAACCTCTTCGTTGCCTTATTCAGTCAGCTGGCGGACTGGCTCTCCTCCCTCGCCGTGGATCACACTTCCCTCTCCCCGGCTCCCGGGTCGGATGTCTGTCGGGCTTTGTCGACCTCCTGAAGATTGCTCCCCCCGGCGCTCCCTCTCCCAACGGTCCGCACTGCCATTGACAGGGCCGTCACTTGGCCGCTTGGCTCTTCGGCGCGAGGCCTTTCGGGGCATGCCAGAGCTGACTCGACAAGCAAGATTCTCCGGATTAGTCCCTGTGATTCGGAGGTCTTGGTCGGGCCCTCCTGCAGCAGTGTCTCGCCTCAATCCCCCCCACCCGTCACTAGGTGTCTACTCGGCCCCCCGACCGCTCGGCGGGGACGGTTCCGGGAGGGGGTCCAGCAGTGTTCGTCGGGGCTCTTTTCGTGGGGAGGGGCAGTCCAGGAGTGCTCACCCCCGTGTGGATGGCACCCAGGATCCTCGTCGTCCCAGTCGGGGGGGCCTTCGTGTCAGGGGCTCTGGGTATAGGGCCGTTTCGCTCGGGGCCCGCTACTGTCCAAATCCTCCTCCAAGGGCGCTCTCATTCTGAGCTCCCTTACAGGGATCCTGTCCCGGGTTCGGGCAGCCTGGCGCAGAGCGGTTGGGCCGCCAGGGTGTCCGAAAACGGTCTTTCTGGCCCTGGATTGCCCTACCGCCCCATTCGGCGACCCCTTCCTGGACGCCGTCTCCACAGTGTCAGCCGCCCACGTGTCGGGAAATGCACTCCTCCGGGTAGTGGAGAAGGCGCGGAGAAAAAGGTCTTTCTTTCCCGCATTCATCGTACACAAGAAGGACTCTTCGAAGGGGCGGATTATCTTGGGACATCAGCGCCTAAACGGATTTGTTGCGCACCACCGGTTAGTATGCTGCACCGGCTTGGTCCAGGTCCGCCTTCTTGGCTGCAGGCAAATACTTAAGCGACTTAGCCTGAAGTGCTAATGCAGCTCGGCTCCCCCATCCTGCACCTCGAGCACTCACAAGGGATCGCCACCCATATCTCCTTCTGGACACCTCCTTTTTTCCCTCCCCTTCCCCCATTCACTCCTAGGTAGTCTTCCCGGTCGCTGTTCCCCCCTGTGAATGCCAGGTCGGGATCGGACACGTGGCGTTCACCAGATACCCTTCGGGCCTCTCCTTCGCTTCGAGGGTTTTTACGCGGCTCACCAAGGTGGTGGCTCAGCGGATGGTGTCTGCAGGGGTGAATTGACTCGTTCATTTGGCACGAATTGGGGTGGTGTCCGCCCCGTCCAGGAGAAGCGGCTTCGCATGCTTGGACCGAGCTTGGCGGTGGCGGGGGAGATGGGGTTCTACGTCAACAAAGGGAAAAGTCAGTCCTTACCCCCTATCCCAGCATTACCTTGGCTGGGCAGCCATGGGGACTCCCGTCGGCTGCTGGGTCCGCACTCGCGAGTGGAAGGGGAAAATGTGGCCAAGCTTCATCACACGCCTCTTCCGGGCCTCGGTGTCCACGTTTTTTGGCAAGGAGGCATTGGGAGTCCCTTCTCGGCTCGATCAACCTTCGCCGCCGAGGTCACTCCCCTAGGCCGCTTGTCTCCGTCGCCTTGTACGGGTGGTGAACACAAAGCCGTTCCGGTGCGACCCCGAGACTTGCTCCGGCCCGTCCCTCCCCTGGGCCCTACACTACTGGGACGAGTGGTGGGGGGAGGGCGGTTTCTCGGCCGTGGACCGGGTGGCTGCTACGACCCCTACGAGTCTTCGTTATGTTCGGATGCGTCGGACGTCTTGCGGGTGGTGCTTAACAATCCCCGACGGCCGGCCAGGGTTTCGGCGGGTGGTTCCGGGGTGGAGCGCAGACTCCAATCCAAACGTCCAAGTAGCTGCTGCTGGTTCCTCTCTCTTCTCCGATCGAAACCGATCCAGAAGGGACGGCTCTATGCTTCGGTCAGGCGACAACATGGTCGCGTTCCACTGTCTCGCCCGCCAAGGCGACATCCAAATCCCGCCCTTCTAGTTGGTCCCTTTCGGAGCAGATTCTTCGGCTGGCGGCCGGTTCTCAACTTCATCTGTCTCCAGGTTCCTGCGGGATTGGAGAATGTTTGGCCGACCGCCTGTCTCGCTTCGGGGCTTCGTCGGTGAGTGGCAGCTTCACCCGGAGCGGCTTGCGTGCCTTCTGTCGGCGGTGGGGCACTACGGAGGGGGACACTCCTTCCTCGGTCCCGCGCGCTTGCCCCAACTACAGGCCTTGTTTGACGAGGGGGGACCGGACAGCTGCGGGAGGCCCGGGGCCCTCCACGGAAGACTGGAACAGGTGGCCGCCTGTTTACCTGTTTCCGCCTCCCTGCACCAGTGTCCTCCTGAAGGAGATATGAACAAACTGCGGTCTACAGGAGCAAGGTGACCATGGTGGCTCCTCCTCTGGCGGCGCAAACAGTGGTTCTCCGAACTGAAGGCCTGGTGTCCCTCCCTGTCCATTAGGGGCCCTCGATTTGTTGGAGGAGCTCCGGCCAGGTTCTTTCCACCTTTGAAGCTACACCTTGGAGTTTCTCGTACCTCTCTCCGTCGCTGACGGTCTCGGAAGCAGGTAGCGGAGGGACTATGTTGGCGTCACTTCGCCCGTACTCATACGAGAAAGCTATCAGTCTCACTGGAAGGCCTTCAGTTCGTTCCTCAAACTCAGAGCCCTCCAGCGGACACGTCTTGAATCGGTGTCCTGGATTGCCTCTCCTTCCTGGCCCAAGACCGTGGGCGGTTTCCTCCGTACTCCTCCACTCACCTGGCGGCCCTGGCGACCCCCCTCCAAAATACGGTGGGTTGGTCCTGGACCGGCGTTCTGTGACCCTGTTGAAGGAGGGGTTTGTTCCACCAAAACCCCCCTCCCCGTCGTCCTGGTCCCTTCTGGTCCCTGGAGGAAAGGTTCTCCGGTCTCCTGCAGGGCGACCAGTTTGGGTCAGGACGCTGCCGGACCTCGCTCTCCTCAGAAGGCCCTTGTTCCTGGTGGCCTGGCTACGGGTTTCGAGCTTCTCAGCTGAGGGTCGCTGAACCGTTCCCCCAGGGAGACCTTACGTGGGACGGCTCCGCTGTCCTCCCTCTCCCTCTGCCCAATGTTTGCTGGGGAAGAACGAGTGGCAGGACCACGTTCTCCAACCGCGTAGTACGTTCAGGAATTGGTATGCTGGGGACGCCGCACCAACCCTTGTGCCGGTTTCAGCGCCGGTGTTTACCTGATGCTTCCGAGCCATGGGTGTGACCATGCAGTTCCGTGATTTCCGCGATCCTGTCCACTGGTCGTCCCCTCACCCAACCAGGGGGAGTGCCGGCCGGTCCGGGGCGTCATCGAGTCGGCGGATTCGGGTCACGCCCCTCGCGCCCTTGACGTCCGGGGGTGTTGCTGCGTATTCTGGCCTTCCTCCGCAACCCCATCATTGGGAGAGGGTACGGGGAAAGAGAGACAGTGGGAGGTACGGCTCGTGCTTGTGGCTCGTTACCTGTCCCACTCCGTCGTGTGACTTCCCCTGGTGGTTTGCCCTGGGACTCCCTCCGTCCGGAGGGTCTCGCGGTGGTGCACGCCGGCCTTAGTAATTAAACATAAAAACAGCATAACAAGCAAAAAAGACGTTTTACTTAGGGGATGGCCGCGTGATACAAAAGAGGGTAGTGTAGCGTTCCCAAGGTTGGGGCAAGAACAACCTGGCTAAATTACCCCTAAGGATTCAGGCCGCGCCATTAGCTTAATGACCCTTCAGTGTCATGCTCTCTGCCAGGGGTGACCTGACGCGGTCCCAGTTGGAGCCTCACAACCTGGCTAATTACACTAAAATGTCAGGCGTGCCCTATGCTTACTTACCCTTCAGGTCACGGATTGCTAGGGGTGACCTGACTGGGTCAACCAAATCCCCTTTGTCTAGACTGGGAGTGGTTAGGGCGAGTATTGGAACTTGAAAATTTTTACTCACCCAGTTTGAATGTCGTAGCATTGGATTTTCCGAATCTCGTATATTGAAAAGACCCAATTAAACCTATCGTATCATCTGATATCGTATATCGAATCGCTCGTATAACGGGACCTCCCTGTATATATATATTTCATATATATTACATATATTTATATTGCCCCCCTTTTCAAGTTTCTGGGTACGCCACTGATCACGCCGTTCACCTGTATTCAGTGACTTCAGTCAATGGATACGACCAAGACTAGTATATAGAGGATACTATATCGCATATCCTTGTACTACCCTGGCGTCCCATCTACACTGACCGTATTTGTTAGGAAGACTTGAGGTTTACTTAATATGTTCTGTCGTCGTGTGTTAGTTACCCGACTTAGTACATGTAATGTAGCTATACTTATTTGTATATGAGTGGCAGGAAAAGGGAAAATTACAGGAACTACCCCGTGTAGGTCTCGCGGCCTCTTGTTAGCTTCGTTATGTTCTTATGGCGTTCGCTCACAGAAGCTTGAAGGTGTGAACATTTGATGACGTTATATTCACTTCACGTTGTGGCAAGATAAACTTTATTCCTAGATTCGTAGAATCCGTAGCCTTAAAATTAAGACCTACAATTGGTTCGGCAGTTAGGCAGTTGGTAGCCAGAGTTCTGAAACCCCTTATGATAATCCAATTGCTTATAATTGAGAATATCTATAATAAAGTCTCCTGGTATGAATGTCGTCCATATAGTTTACATCTCAGCAAAAAGTAAGGTAAGGCATGGCAATATACTTTTAAAAACAACAGTTTTAAGTAGCTAGTCTTTGGTACTGTGTGAACTGTTTCGAGATATATTTCGACCTTTGACCAGCCAATTCAGAGACGTCAACGGCGACCGGGCAGGTTTCGGCCATCCCAGGGCTAGCACCGCCCTCCCGCCTGCCGCCGCGCTTAGTCGGATGTGGACTCCTTGGGGGCTGGATGGAGGTTAGTTATTGACGAATGAAAGGCCGCCATTTGATGGTGTTAGATTAGGGCATGCAGTTTTTAAGTATGCCAATGTATTTATAGTGTCTTTATGGTATATTATTCGATGTTCCTCAGCATATGCAAGACACGGTGTATTGCTTTATCAGGTCACAAATACTATTTAGGTTTGACGATTAACGACGCATTTTAACGATTTTTTTAATACGCGTTAGGAAACTACCAAGGTATGTGTAGGTCTACGGCGCTTGTAGCTTCCTCAACATCCATCACACCCGTCTCATCTCTCATTACGCTGCTATTTAATCAATCATACAACTTTTACTCTTCCTCCTTATCCCTTAATGAAAAATTGTACCATTACAATACAAGGAAGGTCAGAACATGTGAAAATCTATCAAATTAACCTTAGATCAAAATCACGATGAACGCTGTATTTAGGTTTACTAAAAATATGCATTTTGTTTAATGGTTATGTTATAAAGGAGGGGATGGCGAGGTGGATGTATGGACCAGAACGTGCAAGAAATCACAAACAAACATCTGCACTTTAGTTAGTCAAATCAAAGAGGCGTGAGGTCACATGGTTACCTAAATTGTGACTGGCGGCAAAACCTTCACATTTCTACATACGTATTTACATAGGAAAGTCAAACCTTATGTGCTGGGAAAGGGAAGAGAGAAGAGGGGAAAATAAACGTCAGGGGAGAAGGGCAGAGAAGAGAGGAAAATGCCATAGGGAGGAAAAACAATGTTTTGAGAGAGGAGAGAGAGAGAGAGGAAAGGTTACATTTTGGTCCTATTAAAAGTCATAATGGGAGAAGAACAGGAGGAGGATTAGGAAGAAAGAGGAATCAATCACTACAGAAGTGAACGTCATTATGATGTGGCATGTTTTATGACCCATCCATCCATTCACTGCGGTGTTGTTATAGGACTAATATATGAACAAATTGTTAGTATTGCTATTACTACTATACTGCTGCTGCTGCTGCTGCTGCTATACATGCAATACCCTGCCAGATTACTACACTAAAGGCTGAACACGTTACCATATACAGTAACTTTAAAACCCCTGAGACCCAGAACGTAATTTCCATTGTAATTTGGGTACCATTAGACGATTTTAAGTTAATTAAGCAATATTTTTATAAATATGACCTGTTCAGATCCGAATCGATAACTAATTTGGTATATTCAGTTACTTTCGTTAATTTTTATGGCTCAAACAACAATTTTTTATTACAAAGGAAAATTGGTGTTGAGGGGTTAAATCGTGATAGGAAATGTCGATAAAAAACTAATTCAAAACTTAGTGGTTCGTTATATATTTGTGGTTTAGGTGTCCGAGCGGGCGGCCTATTTGGATGAGGGAACGCTGGTCCATCGGGGAGTTGTGCCCTGAAGTTGGGCGATCCTGAGCCATCACGGTGCCCTACTCACGCGGTGAGGGGCGACACATGCTTCCATGGCGCTCTCGTCAGAACTGCCAAACAAAAATACACGAGTAAATGTGATGCTATTGAAAGGCCTTGTCATAAGAAACATAAAAGTAAATAAGGAAGCTACAGAGACCATGAGACCGACACGAAGTAGTTTCTGTTACTTCAACATACCTACCCTACATCCACATTCATCCCCATCCATAAAAACATGTATACAGTCAGAGTGTGAAACAAAAAAAAAAATCTGTCGACAAAAGAACACAAGTCCTTCTTGATCAGACAAACTCTCAAATAAATTAGCTTACTGTTTCTATGTGTTTCACCTCCCTACGACTAAAACATCTTTTCAAGAGAGGAGTGACAAGACACCTCCGAAACTAAATTGGCACAGCCCCGATTTCTTTATTCGCTTACTGTCTTCTTTATAGGGACTGGAATAATCGGCTTTTTGTAATCTCTTTTCTGGTTGCCGTGGCCATTAAACAAAAATATATATATATTTGTCACTACAAACATTTCCTGTACTGAGAGGATAGGAGAGCAGATTAAGAAACATAAAGATGAGTACAAATGAATAAACATATTCACTTGGAAATCAGGCGGGGGGGACACCAATTTACTTATGGTCACCATTCAAAGCCAAATGTTATAAGTGCATTGTAAAGCTTTATGAACATGAGTAGCAACATTCAAATTTATATTGGATTGTATAGAACAAAAAAGAAGTTTTTAGGGTGGAATTCAACTAAAAGCTCTCCATTTTTCAGAAACTACTCCTGTAGGTCTCGCGGCCTCTTGTAGCTTCTTATTTTCTTATCTTATGTTCGTATCTACACCATCATGATAGCAAAAGGTTCTCATTCGAGACAAGAGGGTGGGGAATTGCAACAAGTAAACAAACTCGAAGAAAAATAATGTAGGAGGCAATCCAGGTTCACATTACAGCAAAGGGTGACGCTAGACGGCTTTACTACCCTCAATTATGTTGCATGGTGAAGACAAGCGGTTTCCTTAACCTGGGGGGCGCTTAACCTGGGGCCTGAGGCGGCAAGAAAGAACTGTCAAGTATCTAACTGTAAAGTCTGGGCCTTCACCTTTAACAGAAGCTCGCGGGCGAGGTGAAGCGAAGGAAGGTCGGTACAGCGGTAGCAAGTTTGGGTGTTGAAAAACTATGCGGTGCCTTGCCAGTGTGCGGTAAAATCTAGGTCATAAAATGACTGCCCATACCTTCATTTCTTGGGCTCTCCGGGTCGACGACTTGGGGCAGCTGAGGGTGCGTGGGTACCGCTACCGGACTCCTGCAACACTGCACGACCGCTCCGTCTGCCACAGCTTGCCTGACAGGGGACAACTGTAACGAGAGGAAGGCTGCCCTGTAACGTCGCGCTCCACCGCCGCCTGGCCACACTTAATCGACCGCAGCACAAGACTGTTCATTCTGAATTCTCGTGCTTTTCTATAAGATCAGGGGATAAAGAGTGAAATAAAGGTTGTTACATGGGTAAACAAGGACATTCCCACTGCTCGGCATTATCCAAGGTTGATCCCCATCTGGACAATAATTGGCTTTGATATTCTAATTCCGCGGTTTATAACGCTTAGCTGCAGCTGGCTCCCTCCTCCCACCACAAAACACACCACACAGCCACAGCCGCGCGCTTGTGCCCACCACACTTCACCGACGGCACGAGGAGGTACAGTAACCCTTGCAAGCGACAGGGAAGGTATCGGCGGGAACGTACAACCCGGGCAGTAGAGGATGGGAGCAACGGGCAATGAGGGGTGCAAGCGCCGCCCGCGTAGCCTTTCCAACCCATCACTACTACAGAAAACAAATCCCCACCCATGGTAAACCGTATCATGCTAGCTGCAGTGCTCTCCGTAAAGCTTGGTTCACGTCGATACCTGTGCAGAGGCGACGGAGGTTGGGGTGCTGCGGCATGAGAGCACGGGGTTAAGCTGAAGAGGTGGATGCGCGGAGGGGTGAAGCCTTTTATAATACGGATGGAGCCCCAGCCCACGAATCAGCGGGACGTCTGAGTGGGACGCTCGTATAATATGTATATATAGGAATAATTGATATTTGGCGCCCACCCTTTGCAATGTTCTGGGTACGTCCCACTGATCACGCCTGCTTCCCTGTTCAGTGGACTTTCAGTCAATGGATACGACCAAGAATGTATATAGAGGATACTATATGCAGATCCGGATACTACCTGGGTCCCTCTACAACTGACGCATTTGTTAGAAGACTTGAGTTACGGTAATATGTTCTGTTCGCGTGTGTAGTACCGAACTAGTAAAGTATGTAGCATACTTATTTGTATATGATGTATGGCAGGAACAGGTAAATATTACAGGAACTACCTCGTGCT